>CM046343.1:24625125-24800721 GCA_025403435.1 Artocarpus heterophyllus
GGGAATGTTAATATTACAAGATGGAATGCATTGCATAGTGAAGTAAGTAGATGAGAATGTTAATATTACAAGATGGAATGCATTCATTTTTCAACAAAAAGTAGATAAATAATTCTCATGAGTATTAATTTAGGTCTTGAACTATATGAACGCAAAATTCAGATCAAGATCATAAATTTATTATTCATTAGAGAATTAATGCCCTCAAGTATGAAGAAGTAATTAGAGAGGTTAACAAAATTTTCCTAACTCTAATTATGAATTATTTATGGAGGATCAATTTATATGAAATGACTATATCAAATGCACGACTTTAAAATATGAGTAAATATATCTATAATTTCAAAAGGATAATTCTAAGTTCTTCGTGGAATAATATTGGAATTAATAAAAGAGTAATATATTAATTAAAGAGTTTAATAAATATATTGGTTTTATTGGTGCTTAAATTATGGGTCCTATTAGTTCCCCCATCATTGAAAATACTAATTGAACAAGTGGAATTATTAGTTTAGTTAATTAATTTAGAATTATTTTAACTTAAATATCATTCAAAATAAATTAATTATGAATTAATTTATAATTATTAAATAATGACATTATTTGATAAATAATAATTAATTTTGGAAGACGCATGATGGGTGTGTCCTATTTTATATGGTATGTATCTGCATAGGGAAGGGTTCCTTATGCAGTCCAAGACTTGTTCATCAAATTTCCTTTTCTAGAACTTCTAATTGGATGAATATGATTTATTCAAAATTAGAAATTTCAATTATAGAAACAAATCAGATTGGATAACAAGAAGATTTTTTCTCTCTCCTTTTCCCCTCATATGCGCTATATACACAGATAAGGTACATGTGTATGGTGTGTGGAACATATAAGAAAAGGGAAGATTATCTCTTTTATTTTAATTACAAATATGATATTTAAAATTAAAATAAATGAAGCTTCTAGAATTTACTAGGTCTCTCATTCTTTATAAATATAGGACTCCTCTATTCAATTTCTACACAAATGAGAGTCTTGCTCATAAGACTACAAAAACTCTACCAAGAAACCTTAAGGTAAGCATGTAGAGAAAGAAAGAGAAAGACAAAGAGTTCTTCATTCTTAGTCCCGCTTTACTCATGTATTAGATTAGTGGGAGATTAAAGTGAGTGACTGATACAACTAGAAATTAGAGATTAGACAATGCTTATTTCATGACATTTTGCAAAAAATCATCTAATGCGTGACATGGGAAGTTTCGTATTTTGAAAATTTATATGAGAACAATAAAAAACATTTTTCTAACAAAACGATCATCTAAAGGATTACATTAGACGATGGTTTTTAAGAAACCATCATCTAATGTTCTAGACTAATAGGTGGAGTTTTTCCTGCTCAGTCTTTTTCCAAAAAAATTTGAATTTTACCATCCCCTATTTAAATTTTGAATACTCTCTTCTATTCCACTCTACTTAATTTACAATCTTTAAAGTTTGTCTCTTAAATCCTATCTTCTCTCTCTAAGTTTTCTCTATCTCTTTGTTTCTCACTTTCTAACTCTCTTTTTAATTCTATCCTTCCAACACTTAACAATTTTCCCTAAATTCTTTGTCTCATCTTGTGACACTCGTTATTTTCCTAATAGGTATTATGGTAATTAGATTAATTATTAGTGTGTCAATTAAAATTTGTTTCATCAAAAATCTAATTCATCCTATTCATTTCTACCTATTTTTAAATTTTTTAAAAATTTTCTATATCTATTTAGCATTTTTACCGAAACGCCCTTGGAACTTTAAATTATTTACAAAAATGCCCTTTGACATTTTATGTCTAAAAGTCTCCAGAGGAGACATTAAGCATCTAACACTCACCTACCTTGTCTCCCCCTTAATTATTCTTCTTTTTATTCAACTCCCTTCTCTCTTCCTCTCCTTTTTACATCTTACTCCCTCGCCTTTCTTTTCTTTCTTCTTTCCTCTTTCTTTCTCTTATACCGACACTTCTCTCTCTTCCTTCCTCTGCATTTCTTTTCTTTTTTCTCATTTCTAGATGAACAAGTAGAGGAAGACCAAAGGCAAACTCAAGTTATTCTATCATAAAATCCATAAACAACTTCTCACAAGCTCAAGAATCAAGGAAGATTTAAACGTTTTCAAGATAAAATCACAGTTTTGAGCTAAGATTTAAGATTAAATTTCTAAAACTTTAACTTTAATTTTAAGTTGTATTTTGGTATGAAAATTTGTGAGAAATGTGTTTTTGATGTTTGTGAATGATTATACATCATTTTTTAAGCTTAGAAACATGTTACAAACCTGAATTTTGATTGAAAATGGGTAAAGAACAATCAAGAACCCGTATATGTATTTTTCTAAATTTTATGTCATTTTTTGACTTTCTATTGTTTTTCCTATAAAGGGGAAACGACATGTCATTTTTCCAAAACAGAGATTTAATAAAAATAGAGGCAAATTTTAACTTCAGGTGGGATTTGAACCCCCCACCTTAGGGATAAATAAAGGAGATCAAACCACAAGGACAAGAGTAGTTATTTAATAACTTATATTTCAAAAATAATAAATAGTTTTCTATAAAAAGTTTGTAATTTCAAATAATTTTATTTTAATGAATTTCAAACTTTTTAATTATTTTATTTCTAAATATTTTATAATCATATTATTTATTTTAAAAATTCATTTAACATATTTCGTACTAAAATAAAATTTGTATATTTTAATTTTAATGTTATTTTATAATTTACTAAAATTAAGTTAGAAAAGTGATATTCACAATTTTAGTACATTAATGATTATGGCACACTAATAAAAATAAATGATAAATTGACATAATTAAAAATTAGGATTTAAGTTAAAGTATGGTTATTTTACACGTTTTAGGATAATGACGTACTTGGAGCTTATGTGGTGAATTATGTAAGCTGAAAATTATCAGTGGATATTTGTAAAGAGGTAGGGATTCTATTACTCATTTTTTGTGAGGTTTTGATAAATTAAAATTTGGTTGTTTTATGTTGCAAGATATGTATATGATATTTTGAATATATATAATTATATCTATAACATGATGATGTGGAACTTGTCCTGAATTGTGCAGTGAGGAACATAATGATTTAACACATGTTGTTGTAATTGAGAAGCATGGTTAGGAAAAACTAACTCTATAAATAATGATTGAATATAGAGAAATAGTGAGACATGAAGAGGGCAGTGGTTACGTCCTTAGACACGAATACTCTTAAAGGTAAAATAAGGGAGAGGTGATGACGCTCCCTTGGGTCGAAAGTCCCAAAATACACTGTACATGAATCGACTTGATGAGGACTCGGGGCTTGATGTCTCCTCACCGGAACACCCTTGGAATATTTGAAGGATAGTCAAATGCGCCCACTTGGGTTTCGATGAGTTGAGTGATACTTTATTGAATGTGGATACCTAGGAATAATGATGAATTATAATAATTGTATATATGTATATGTATGAAACATGGTAATGATTAACTATGGTATTCATGAAATATGATCATAATAAATCTCATAATTTGGATAATGATGAAAACTAACTAATCATGCAGGTTTAATGTGGTAAAGAATAAAACCTTAAGGTGAGTAATAGTTTTCCATACTGAGCATGTTGTCGCTCATTCCCCTATATTTTCATCTTTTCAAGACTCACAATGTGTATGAGGTGGTGATAAGAAATATAGTTGAGGAAGCTATGTAGTTGTATTACGTTGGAATTGTTTCATTTATCAAAGAATGTCCTTCATGATATTGTAAGCATCGTTTATTACTTTTAGTGACTGTATTAAGATGTGTTGAGAGTTCGAATGATGATAATGACAGTTTTATATTATTAAAATTTAAGGTGCTATATTAAATTGTGGTTTATTTATTTATTTATGTTTTTATTTTATTTTGAGAGTTTTTATTTAAGTCCCGGGTAAATTACTTTGATGTTTTATTTTTATTTTCTGATCTTCATTTTATTTTTTAAAAACTATTAACCTCCACTTAGAGGTGTTACACATCTCTTCAAAACTCTTCACTTCCTCAACCACCATCAGCAAGATCATCATAACCATGTCCTTGAATCATTGACCATCAAGGCTCTCCATCATATTTATCACGATCACCACTGCGATCATCGTCACCACCCCGTTGAGCACTAAAATTGGGTACTTTGCTTTCTTTAAATTTTAAGTTGTTTTTGTTCAGATTTATAGTTTTTCTTTGTATTTGATCAGGCATTTTTTGTTGTTAGATTTTGTAGAGAAACTTTGTTATGGTTTTAGAAATAAATATGCCATATTCATATTGATTATATATGACAAAGAGAATTTGTAATATATGTTTTTAAAAATTGTTATGTTTAAATTAATAAGATATAAATTAAGTTTACTAAAAAAGAGGATGTGAATTCATGAATAATATTTGAAGAAATTGTTCTTTAAGAAGAAACAATTTTCGCGATTTTTTTAAGGCACAATAGACGACGGTTTCTAATGGGTAAGGCAAGGGAGATGCAAAGATGGCCAACAACAAGCGAATCTGGCTTTGGGGGTGTGCTTCTCTCCGATGGTGGGGCCGATGCCTAGTCCTCTGACTGTCAGTGGCCATGCTCATTATCCGAGGGCTCCATACAAGTGGGGTCTTCATGGCTCTACGGTGGCTATTCTATCACTGATGGGTCTCTCTAGAAAGGTAAGGATGTCCTATGTGTGTTTTTTTTTTAATGTTTTTATTTGTTTGTTGTTTTTATTTGTTTGTTTGGAATAAATACTGTAAGGAAGTGGTCTTCCTATCTCTAGTCTTGAATAGCAGCAATGTATGTGGCGACTGGCGGCTAGATTTGATTCTATATCAGATTACATATGTCATAGTTGGGAAGGTTTGATTTTGTTCTATTGGTTTTGTTCATCAACGGTAGTGGTCTCTTGTAACGAGTCATTAATGAGCTTTATTCTACATGTTGAGCGGGATTTTCTCCTTTGGGTATTTGTTCTTGTACTTCATTTGTCTTTTTTTATTGATGTATTCAATTTTTGTCTAGAGTCAAATTTGCCCATAATAGACGCTTATATGTA
Organism: Artocarpus heterophyllus; assembly: GCA_025403435.1. Classification (NCBI taxonomy): domain Eukaryota; kingdom Viridiplantae; phylum Streptophyta; class Magnoliopsida; order Rosales; family Moraceae; genus Artocarpus; species Artocarpus heterophyllus. Next base: position 24,630,226 of record CM046343.1, read on the forward strand.
ACTTTATTTGTTCTATTTTAGTTTAAATGAAATTTCGTTTCTTTCATATGAAGAGAATATATGTTTCAAAAAGGATCTCAACTGGAAAAAAAAAAAAAAAAAAAAAGATATACAATGATATCTCACTCTACTATAGTTTTTTGATTCGGTTGTTTAATTTTGAAACTTTCTCCATATGTGTAAACCCAACATGTAGCACCTACTGAAAGCCATACACTACATATACATTCCTATTAAAATCTTACGATTTCCTAGACTTTTAAATAAAGTCAAACCAAGAGTGTCCAAGTCTCATGTTAATGTCTAATATTATAGTGGTAATGACAACGTAATACTAGAGAAATTATATTTGGGATATGAAACTGTATCGTCATTAATAAATTATATTTGGGATATGAAACTGTATCGTCATTAATAAATTATATTTTATCAAGTTTGTCTTCCGAGGGTTCCCGACAGCATTGGAAGCCTTGTAGTAAACACTCCATTTAATTTATTTTATAAAATACATGTTTTATTATTATTATTATTATACATGCATGTTTCACAGATAAATATACAATTAATTTTCCAAAAAAATAAAATAAATATACAATTAATTATTAACTATGAAAATTATTACGGCGACCAATACGGAACAGAAGTAGAACACTGACATTTTTGTTTTCTGTGTGACTCTAGATAATAAGTTTATCGGTAAATACATGATTATTAATTTAAGATATTAGGATTACTAATATGATTAAGTATTCATATGGGTGTCAGCCATGCTTCTCGGCTATGAAAATTTGGGATTTAAATACACAAGTTTAAATATTTTTAAAAAGATGACTTATAATAGATTAATATCAAAGGAAGCATCTAAAGCATTCTCATTCATCGGTGCAGGAAATTTCTCACCCATTTCAGCAGTCTCAGTCTGAATTGGTTTTTCCAAGGCTATATGGCTAATGCATATAATATATATAGTACAGTTAGCTAGGAGGTCAGGAAGGAATCTTACATTAATTAATTGATCCCTTTACACACACACGCACACACACACATACAAGCTGTCTCATCGCTACACTATATACTAAACAGGATCTTGATTTAGTGCCTTAATTCATTCCTTAATAATAAATTAAAGTTGTGGTTATATGGTACACATTCTATATATAATACTAAGAGGGCTGAATCAGAGAAGCCGGAGCACTACAAACAAATCAAGGACTTTTATTAAACATAATCATATCCCCAATGTTACTGGATAGATAGTGAATAATATCATGATAAATAGGAAATTGGAAGGATTGAAAATTAGAGCTAGGAGAATTCAGTTCCTGATGTTTTTACAAATATTATTACCAGTTAAATTGTGTTTCTATTCCAAAAAGTTTCTATTTATAACTGGATATGAATATACTTGACTAGGATTGAAAGTGAATTATAGCGTTGTACACATAATTAGTAAATCCTCTCAATACAAACTAAGTAGCTAGATGGAATTGATTGGGAGACGTTTTAGATTGGTAACGTATTGAAAAAATCACAATCTAAAAGTTATGGATTAGTTTACAGATTGAATTTTTTAAAATAGTGTAGACAACATATATGTGTGACTCTATTTTGAGTTTTACTTAATTTAGATAATGTATCATAATTGATTAGCTTGTACCAAATTGACTTTTATTGGACTATTTTATTTATAGAAAGTTAGAAATATAACAAAATTGTACTAACGTTCAAATATAGACAAAAATTAGAATATTTTCAAATAGCAAAACTTGAAATCATTGAAGTAATTCTACTTATAGTGTACTTTTGGTCCAAATCAACTATTTGCTACAATGTTTTCTCTCATAAAATTTTGCTCGCTATAGTGTTTTTTGATTCAGACTTTGGTTTAAACCCACTTAATTTTATAGTCTAGAATACGAACATCATTATACAAAATAACTATTGAATTATGCTATTCCTAAAATATTTTTAGAAATTGCTACAATTCAACTATCATAAAATGTTTCATGTATTCTACGTTTTCTACGTAGAGAAAAAATGTGTTCAATAATCTCGACTTTAAAGGCTCAAATCATAGGCCGAATTCCTAGAATTTGTGGAATCCCAATTTGCAAAATCCAGTAGTTTTGGATTGATTTAGTGAAACTTTTAGATTGATAATAGAATGGGATTTCCCAATCTAATAATTTTGGATTGGATTGTAGACTGATCCTAATTCGTGAACATTCCTATGCTATTGAGATGACCCTAAGGAATTAGATTAAATAGTAGGTGTATATAGAAAATTTCAAATTTTGTTTTACTAAATGTTTCAAGTTTTATTAAATTATAACGGAAATATTCGTTTTAAAAAAGTCAATCAAGGACTGACGTATTAATCAGTTGGTGATAAATTACTAATTAATCGATATAACAATTGTTTAACTAATGATAGTTAATAATTTATCAATCAATCACCAATTGATCAATATAATTGACAAGTAGTCGGCTATTATCTTAAAAAAAATCAGACTTTTTTTTTTTAAATGTGGCCAGAACATGTCACTTTACCTAATTTTTCTTTTATTATTTTAGATATTATAAGCCTATGTTTGAAGTTAGCCAAGAACATTGGGCACAATTAAAGCGCACATGTATAGGCATCAAGTCATCAATGTACTAATATCTTGACCCACTCTTAGATCAATAAGATGCGTCGAGATTTGCAAAGCTTAATTAGAGGAGGCAAAGTTCTGAAGAATTAGCTTTCCATATAGGATAATAAACCTATAGAATTAAGTGGCTAATATTGACCCTTAAATCACGTGATGCTATTAATATATGCACAGAATGTGAACTGATTGCGATGTATGTGACTTTAAGATCAAATTTTTTGTCCTTTTGTTTTCCTTTTTTCTTTTTATAAAATAGTAGCAATTTTTTCGAAGGGTACACTAATACCGACATAATATGTCACACATATCTATCAACTCGAATATTATTTGTTGTTGATATATACAAATTGTCAACCTGTTTTCTGTTTGTAACTACAATCATTGAATCCCAAGATTAACTATTGGATGTTTGCACAGTTCTAAAGAAAATTATAGTTATAGCCGTGATCCAGCACAGTATATAACTATCAGTGCATATTTGGCAGGCTGTTAGACACATATATTTAACTACTGAAGTTAATATTTGAGGTTATCACTTTACAATTTGATTCAATAATATCAAATCATGATTATTATCATTAGATCCTCCCAATCTGATGTTTGTGTTAGTTTAAGTATGTATAGAATTTAAAAGAGAGTTTTTCATCAACGTGAAAAAGAGCAACATAGTTTAAGAGTAAATCTATGTCTGATTTTATTTTAAGATGTAGTATTCAAATTTTCTAATCTTAAAGGAAAAAAAAAAGGGAAACAATATGTAATTATATTAGGCAAAAGATGAGAATCATTTTCCACAAATTAAACCTTATTAAAAAGGAAGACCCCTTCATTCTAGCAGAGATAAATATGTGCTATCCGGAACAAACAAATCAAAAGCCAATGATTTCTATGATCGAGTATTAGTACTTTTCTCTCCAGAGGGAGATTAATCTTATTGCTTCTTAAACCAATTCTGTTAAGAAAAAAGAAAAAAAAAGAATATTTTAATTAAAAATAAGTAATTAAAACCGAATATGGTGAATGTTATATGTGTACGAGTAATTGAACCCTAGAAAGTGGAAAGTAAAAATACAAAGGAGGATATAATTAAGTTAATTAGCGGAAATATCAATAAAAAAATGCGAAATACTATATATGAAAATTATGTATAAAAGTATGAGAAATGCATCCATGTATCTAATCTGAGTAATAGAAGGATTATAATTATGTATTAAAACTATGAATATCCTAGTTTTCATCTCAACTAGATCAAGCTTGCTTATTAATATAAAGCTCAATGCATCCAAACTAATTTGCTCCTTCTTGAAAAATGCTTTAGAACACCATTAGTACTGAAAATTACAATTAATAAAAAAGTAAATCTTATGTATTTGGGACTCATTTTAGAGTGAACCCTATATTATGGGACTCGTTTTACGTTACTATGCAAATTAAGCATCATTGACGACCCTAGTATTGCTCCTCCATCATATACTTTTAAGAGGTGGGGTTAGGAATTACTATTAACCTTGAAACTGCCTTACTAGAAGGCGTGATCACTATTTAACTAGCTTGTGGTATAGAAGATTTTGTTTAATAATTAAGGATGTGAAGTAGTAATTATTTCACAATATAGCTATAGATATAACCCCATCATCCTTTTTTTTCATTAACTAACCTTTTCTATCATCTATATGATTAAATTTTACAGATTTAAAACTAATCTATAATCCAATCCAAAGCCTTCGAATGGAAAAAATCTCAATATGCAGTTCGATCCAAAATCTTTAGATTAGAAAATCTCAAGCAACAATTCAATTCAAAACCTTCGGATTGGATTCATGGATTCGCGGATTGAGTTATGACCTTTAAAAATAAGAATTCTAAAGACCAAATTTTTCAACATAAAAAAAAAAAACAATCCATAATATAAAATAGCTTAATAAAGCTAAGTTCGTTAGAACTAATTGTTAAGACAAACTAGCTTCAATAAAACTTAAAATCAAGTCTTCTTAAAAAAAAAATGAAAAACTCAGAATAAAGTATTGTTCATTCATCAACCGTACTTATAACATCAAAACAATTCAAAATTATAAGGTATATAAATATATATTAGGTTTTGAATTGACGAATTGGATGGATTGAAAATTCTTTTATTGGTAATTTAATCCAAAACCTTTGGATTAAGATTTTTTTCAATCCGTTATTAATCCAAAACTCTTCTCAATTCAATACAAAACCTTCAAATTGAATTGGACGGATTGGCGAATTTCATAAACACCTCTACTAAACATTGGATCTTCACATATAGTTTGGACATATATATAAGAAAATCTAGCTACTTTTTGAATTTTGGACTAAAAATTTTCCGCTTATGCTGCTTAATCACCGGATAAATCTTCAGCAACCTCAACATCTAGGTAATCGTTAATTAATTGGTAACCAATTACGTCACAATTACCTCATAATTATTTACTATAATCATTCCCAACATAATCTTAAGCAAATATTCAACCTTCAAAGTACATGTCGATATTTTAAAGATAAGACGTGATGAAAAGAAAGCAATATGGTGGAATAATACATATATTCTATCAAACTTTAGACAACAATATGACAGCTGATTTTTACAGTTTTTGCTCCATTTAGGTAAAGAGGGAATCTGGTGGAGGACATAAATGGTACTCTCTTCACTTCTGGAATATTTAGTGATAGCATATGATCTATCCAGGATTATATATGTCTCTCTCTCTCTCTCTCTCTCTCTTTCTTAACAAATTATTTTTTAAAATCTCTAATCCAAAAATTTATGACTAAACACTCTACTTTAACTTAAAGGCATTATAAGTTTTAGGTTGTATAAATCAAATTTTTTTTTTAATATCCAAGTAGTCAAAATTTAGCTCAATTAATGTTTCTACCAAAAAATTGCTATTTATTGATGCTTTATGTCAAATAGTAATATTAAAAAGCCCATAACAATTTATATATATGTATATGTATATGTATATGTGGAAGAAACAATGTAGGAGTATAACATATATGCATTGTCTTAATTGTCATCGTAAAAATAAGGAACATCTAAGATAATGTTTGTGTGTTCTAGGATAAAATCTAAAGTATATTTAGTGGGAGACTTGATTAATATTCTCTCAATTGTATGACCATGAATACCTCAAAAAGAAATGCTATGCCAGATGGGGGTCTTCCCTAATAAGAAACAAATAAGTATGCTCAAGAAAACAGGCACAATTAAAAGAATGAATTTCTCCAATCAAACTCACATAAACAAGTTTTTTTGAAGTAGTAAAAGTCACTTTTCCTAATTTTGAGCCCCAGCTATGGTATAGGATCCTGTTCTTAGCTAGAATTATAAAAACCAAACCAACAAAAAGATGAAACATTTTGAATCTTTTCCAACGACTTAGAGCAAAGGAAAGCATGGAAAAATGCCCTACAAATCCAGAGAGACTAGTGACTGAAAGACATATCTAAGATTTTTGACAAGAACCCATTAGCATAATTTTGCTTTGTTCCTTTCTCATTCTACATTTTTCTTGGTTTCACTTTCCACAATTCCACACAGTTATTCTCTTCAAATAAAGGTAGGAAATGATTTTAGGGAATAGCTGGCCCCACAATCCTTTTGAGGCATCCAATCATATATTGGAATATGGTGCCTCCTGTCAAGAAAGGTCAAGTAATAGTTCACTGGGGGCTCCCACCAAATAGGAGTACTTTGCCCCCACAAAACTCAAGTTTAACCTATCATTTAATTGCTTAGTGATATTAGCTACACTACTGATTAAATTTTTAGTACAAAGTAAACTTTTTCAAATCTCTTATTTTGCATATACAATTTGACAACTCAGTTCTTGCTTTTGTTGATACCCTGTCAAATATTTGCTTTACGCAACCAACATTCCATATCTTGACTAGCGCAATTAAGCATAATATGAATGTGACATGACAATAAAAATATTTGCATATCTTGACTAGTGCTACAATATTGTTTGTTAGAAGTAAATAAAACTTCTAAATACCTCTACATTTGCTCTCCTAATAACTTGTAAGTGAGTCTCTGTATATCTAGTCAAGAAGGGGAAAAAGAAATTTAATAGTGACATTAAGTAGGTAATCATATAAATGCTATGGAATTAAAGTTTTGCTGAAGTAATAAATTAAATATCATAGCCCTTATTTCCATGAGCATAAAACAAATAGAAAAGAAAATAAAGAAGCTACTTTGACGATCAATCTTTCTAACTTAATCTGACTACTTATTTATTAGCGAGAAGAAATTTAATAAATAAAATTAGTGGCTTACTAGGACCTCAATCTATTAGGCTTTTCAAGAAAAAGAAGAGAAAGAAATAAAAATTTCCAACCATCATCAGAAACCATATTTCAAACAACTCTGTTTATTTTTTTTTTTTTCAATTTTTGTTTTTTTCATAATAGGACATCTCACTCAATTTCTTGGTGCATCAAAAAAAGCTACTTTTGATGGTGTCATGAACAGCCTTAGCCTACATACCCATTGAGGCGGATCAATGAAATTGATGAACCATTTCACCATAACAGCCCAGGTCTTAGCCTAGTTAATGGCCTGTTCCGAACATTAATGGGCTGAGAGATTATGGGCTATGAGATAGCATTACCAGGCCTAAATTAAAGACATTTAAGCTGAAAGATTATTAGGATTATATAACTATAAATCTTAATTTTCATATTTTCTTAATTTATCTTTTTGTTTTTAAAAACTATAAAAGTATTATTTTAATTTAAAACTCGTTTTAATTTAATCATTTGTAGACATTTTTGTTTGGAAAAAAGATGAAGATAAGATAAAATAATCTTGATTAAACCTAACTTGTTTATAAAATATATATTTCTTCTTGAGAAAACTTTTTAAAAAATATTTAAAAATTAAAAACTCACAAAACTTAAATTTTTTTTTGAAATTTGATATTTTTTTTTAGGAACTTTTTATGTTTTTAATATATAAAATATTTTTTACAACTACTTAAGGGTAGTCATGTTGTATTGCTGAATTATTATTCATAGGGATAAAATTAAAATAAGTCTTTAAAATACAAAGGATATCATTATAGTTTCTAAAAACAAAATGACATATTAAGAAATAACTAAAATTAAGAGGTACAATTATATAATTAATCTAAGATTATTAACGCTTGTAAGGAAATTAGTTGCTCCTAGTGAAGATAACATTTACCATCAATTTCTTGTCGAAACCTGAATTCTAAAAACTACATGACTAGCAATAAGCCCAAAACAAAAGGTTATCCTAAAACATGACATGTGAAAGTTAAGGGTGCAACATAAATTTGATTTTAGATTGAGGAATTTTCATTCATGTCATTTTTTTTAAATTTTAAAATATGTTTTATAATGCTATACATGTCAAAGTATGGTAAAATTTAAACATGTAATATGAGTAGTAGGGGCACAAAGTTTACAAGCATGACAAGAATAAATAAAACTTTTAAAAGTGTAGTATAACATGTAATTTTCTCTTTATTTTATATTGTAGAAACTCATCATACACTATAAATACGAAAGTAAAAAGAGCAACATGACGCTAATCCTATGTCACGAAAGATCATCCTGTACCATAATATGTAAACGTTAGAATGCACAATATAACATTTTTCGATATAATATATATATTGAATTCAACAAGAAAACAACGACTTTAAAATGTGACGATGGAGAATAATTGATTTTTTTTCCAACACTTCTGTTACATAGAAAAAATCATGTTACCCTTCTCATTTTTTAGAAATGTAACATCCTCTAACTAGTTTAGTTTCTACTAAACTTACTTAGAAAATATCAATTCATTAAGTATTTTAAAAATCCCACACAACTGAAAAGAAAATATAGAGAAACATAGGTAATCGTTAGATTAGATATTAGCATTTAATATTTACAAACAACCCATCAAATTTAGGTTTGTAAACTAGTGATGAACTAATATTTATATTCACTTTAGAGCAAAAGAATTTTAATGAAGCCATCAAAAAGACCAAAAAGATCAAGTGTTTCCTTACAACCATTTAACTTAGCATGTACATGGACTTCATATCATTAGTTTCCAAAAGAGATTTAACCCACCTTTATGCCATTTCAACCTTATTTTCATTTTTACCTATGACATAAAAAAAAACTGTGTGAACTAAAAGCCTAGTAAAATTTACCATTTAACATATATTTATTCAACTTAAGATGGAAACAAGACCATGAAACACGATAAATATTGAGTTACGGAATCCTTAGCCAATCTTTCCTTTTAAGTTTGGCCAAACACATTAATTATTATCAAGGGATCCCAATCATTGGTTTCAGACATGTCCCTCTCGAAACCCATGGATGGGTATCATTCAATCTTGTTGACACTATATTCCATACATTCTTTATAAATAAAAAAAAAAAAAAAAAAAAAAAAAAAAACACAAATCACATTCATGTTTAAGAAATCTTAAAATATTAAAAATAGACCATGAAATCTTTCTACACACCATGCTTTACTTCTGTTTTTCAAACTCTAAATAATTTTCAAGAACATAAACTACTTATACTTTTTCTTTATAGAACATAAATTTGTACAAAATAAGAAAAACATATGTCAAATACTTTTGAATTTTTATGACACAATAAGTAAAATTCCTACTTACCTCCCTTGAAAGTTGAACTATGGTAGAAGAGTTAAGTTCACTGTTTCGAGAGGGCCCCATTGTGCTTGTCCTAAAATCCACTTTTTAAACCATTTTGCGTTCACTCATAATGTCATACCTTGCTAGTTTGGTATAATTCATAGTATGTAACTAGTAAAGAAAAAACATGCCCAAAAACACATCTAAATAATCAAAATCATCACAAATATCAATATACACATTATAGCATCATAATAAAAGATTTTGATAATTTCAGATCCTTGTAAAATAGATTTTACGTGCAACCAAAGCTATTGCATAATCGCTGTCCATTAAAAATTCCTGCAGCAAGACCCTAGTTTTGAAAATTCACCAAAATTTCGTTGTAAGGCAACCATTGCTGAAATTTTGTAGAAAGCAAGACTGGTATATCCGCTATAACTCTACAAAATTTCAGCTTCAAATTCAAATTATAAATAGAGATATAAATTCCGTAATCCCCACTGCTGCTACTAAATTTCAGAAACTTCAAGTAGGTATTTTCACAAACATCTTGTATGCAACTTAAAAATATGCATAAAAACAATGCACACTTCATTCCAATCTAGCCTTGATTAAAATTAAACGTTTCAATATCATAAAAATCCCAACAAAACTAGTTCAAAACATAAATTTCTTCATTCCTCTCAAAAATCATCAAAACATCTATTTCAAAGAGCATAATCATGTCTCAAAATTTACCAAGCAAAACCATAACTAAAAGTACCCTATTTCAAGCTTCAAACACGTTAAAAGTTAGCTAAAAAAATCAATTTAAACTTATCTTATGTATACTATAAGATTTGGAGTCCAAATTTATGGAAAAACTTCACTTTAGGTCCAAAATAGCTTGTAAAAACATAGGGTTTTGAGGGAATCCGAGAATGAGCTTTAAAAAATAGCTTGTTCTTGCAGTCTTTTATAATTTTAGAGGGCTGAAAGACTGCATTTCCACTGGTGTTTTGACTGAATTCTGTTAAGGCAACAATGCCCAAGAAGATGAATTTTTTTTTCCAACGTGTGAGGGAAAAAGAAAAGAGTGAAAATCTAATTATTACATCAGCTTTTTGACAGCTATAAAACAAGTGTTGGCATCCTTTAAGGACAGCAATAAGTCAAGCTTCATGTAATTATAAAAAAAAAAAAAAAAAAAAAAAAGCCCTCAGAAACTCAATATTTGCACTAAAGCTACAAAAACATATTTTCATTGCAAGTAAGTCCATAGAAATATCTTATAATAACCCTCAAAAGTGAAATATAATATTTTAAAATACCTATACATATATGTAAAATATTATTTGGATGCACAACATTCGGATTCTCTCCTAGCTGTTAGACATGAGTAAAATGTTGTAATATATTTTGGAGACATTTTATCAATAAATAATTTATTTATTGTTCATATACTAAATGTTGTCTTCTTTACGCTTATATTTATTGAATGTATGATAAACAAGCAAAAGTCTAAAACTGTCAATCTGAACCTTTAAGAATTAGACGTATAATGGACAGACTATGCGAAAGACATGATTCTAAAGGTGTTCGTCTAAGTCATAAGATCCGCAATCGAGGGAATAAAGTTAGGCACTTTATTCATGCTAAGATTGTCATGTTGCCTATATCCTTAACGGGAGATGATTTGCCTTAGCCATCGAAGTTGGACTCTATAAATAGAAACATTGGTACATTGTTATAGATGACGATGTATTAGATCAGGATATAAAGTGAAATTGATTTAGATTAATAATTCCATTTGTAAAAATCAATTCACTTTAGACAATCATATATGTTGTATCTTAATCTTGAAACGACTAAAGGGCTCATTATCCTGACTTATATCTTTTAATATACCAAAGAGTGACATCCTGACTTTATGATGGCACGCATACCAATATGTTGGAGGCATAACTCTTGATAGCGTAGACCTATAATTCATAAATATAAAATCATAGCTCCATTGGTGGAGTCAATGATACTCTCTTATATGCATTATCTTGTAATTTGAAAAGTGGATTGCTCAACCATTTAGATACATAGGTGTAACCAAATGGTATACTATCCTTGGATGGTAAGTTTTCTAATGGAGGGATAATGGAACATAAGATAAAAATAATCGAAAAGATAAGATGGAATTTATCCTTAAACAATTATAAATATCCTATAGGGATACAACGCATTATGATATGTCATAGACACTTAGCTAATTTGGGCTTCGTAATTTTATATAGTTGAAAGTACAGCTCTAAGGTTTTAGAGGAGTAGCGTTAGAGTTAATAATTATAAAATGGATAAGATAAAAATAATCGAAAAGATAAGATGAAATTTATCCTTAAACAATTATAAATATCCTATAGGGATACAACACATTATGATATGTCATAGACACTTAGCTAATTTGGGCTTCGTAATTTTATATAGTTGAAAGTACAGCTCTAAGGTTTTAGAGGAGTAGCGTTAGAGTTAATAATTATAAAATGGATATTTGGGATATTATATTTTATAATTATCGGAGCTTGAACTATATAGGTCTATCAGGTCCTCTTTGCTAACTCATAAAAAATCATGTAACAATACAGCATGTTTCCCAATAAATTGGTGACTTATGTTAAATAATTAGATTAGTTGAAGTTCGATAGGATCAGATAATTCATGTCTGTTTATCGGTTGAAATAATTTTATAAATTAATTTAAGATAAACTTGTTGAATTATCGGAAAAATTTATTTTCCTTGAGATTATCTAGGTATGACTATTTTAATCAAATAACTTCTTCATTGGGTTATTTGAATTAAAATTGAAGCTCTATCCAAAGAATATCGGGTGGGAAATAAAAGATTCTTAGGGATTAGATTATTGCAAGTTCGGTAGGCTGATGAATTAGTTCGGTCTGTCGATAGAGTAAGATCAGTAGGTCGATCTTCAAGTTGGACCTCCCGATCTAATGATAATTTGATCACGTGCTTTTGACGCGATTTTATCAAAAGTTGACCCAGATTTGAAACTCTAAAACTCTCATGTTAGATACTCTGAAACTCCGTAAGAGCTTTAATTCACAATCACGAACCTTTGCTGTGGGTCTTCTCGATTGGTTGTAAGGAGAGTCACTAGTGGAAAAGCTGTACAAATTGTGCCCACACATATTTCAATCATGGATAGAGAATAACAAAGAAGACCAGTTGGTTTAGGCTCTTTTGGAAGGCCTTTCTCTTTATTGATTGCAAGAGCTCTTTGGCATGTAAAGGTTAGTAAGATCTATGATTAATTTATGTATATAGCATGTCAAACTTATGTTTTTGAAAATATACTCTGATTTAAAATTTTTAAAATTTCACTGTGTACTTGTTTTTCAACAATTAGTATCAGAACCATAGTTTTCACGTAAATTTACGAGTTTGTGATCATGCTATATATATAAATTATGTGATCTTGATCTCTCCTATACTTGAATTTAATTTTTTAGATAGTAGGCACTCTAGGGTTTCTATATATTTATATATTGTCATGAGATTATATGGTGAATGTTTTATTAATTAATTATGGTTGATTAACTTATTATTTATTTATTTATTTATTAATTTGTGCAGGTTATGATTCCTTAGAGGTTAGAATGTGTATCTAGGTTTTTTAAGTAATTTTATGGCGGTCTATCATCACCATCTAAGAATTATTATTTAATTTTAAATTTGTTAGAATTTTGTAATTAAATAATCATTTGGAGTAAAAACGGATCCAGAAGACAGATCTAGAAGATAGAAGATAGCGATTCCAAAGGTATTTTCTGATTCTCTAAATTTTTATGTTTTTGAATTGTTAAAATAAGATTGAAAAACTTTTTTCTACAAAAACGTGATTTTTGCTTGGTCAGCAGGCCAAACCTTCAAGTTGGGTAGGCCGATGGTCGTAGACCGGTAGGCCGAGCCTCCAATTCGATAAGCCGTCCGTAGGACAAGATTTAGCCAGCTCTGATGGCAGGCAGTTCTGCAGGCCGATAGGTGATGACTGACAGGCCGATCTTACAAATCGACATGCTAGTAGAGAGCTGTAGTTTTTTAGAAAAGGTGTGTCTTTCGGTGCAGTTTTGATTTTATTTTTGAGACAATTCTAAGAGACATGAAATTTTGTGATGATCAAAAAAGTGAAATATTTGATATATTCGGGATTAAGGACTTGAAAATGGATGCCACATGAAGATGAATACAACTTGAAGATTCAATGATGAAGAATCGATAATATGTTTTGATTAATCTCTTGTAATTTTTAATTTCTTTTCTCTAAGGTGGAACCATAATATTATGGTTGTTTATTATTTTGTTTATGGCTTTGCATGATTGCTTTGTTTGTCTGCATTATAATATGATTTGCTAGGTATGTTGATAACATGTCATATAGAATAGAGAGTGTCGTTCATAAAAAATTATTCATGCATGTTTTTGAAATAAAACCTTGGTTTCAAAAGATTGAATGGTAGAAGGTTTTTGAAGAAAGGACCTACGGCCTCCATCGTTGGCCAGTAGATAGCACATGTTGGTTCTGACCCCTAAGAAATGACTTCATCATGTACCTGGTTGGATCTCGAAAAGGATAAGATATTTTAGCATGATTTATCGTTGCACACCCCTAGGTGATGATTATAAATTATGTATAAAACAATTGAAACAATGGTTATACACTCATGTTAATTTTATTATTAACCTCCCCTAGGAGCTTTGTTAATAAAATTAATAGCCAAAGAAAATGATTATTAATATATGCTAGATCAGATAGGTCCTGGATAGCATTGATTAATTGGAGGGGATCTATGTTCCTAATTGAATTTGACAAGTCTCCCCTAGGTGGCTTGTTGAATTTTGAGTTAAGAATTATCATCATAGGGTTGTGATATTTTCAAGGTTTTAACACGTAAATAAAATTGTTTGTTTACTTGATTGTGTTATCTTACTAAATTGTTGTCATTTGTTTGCTTATATTTGGTATATGATTCTTTATTATAGATTAAAATGTCTAAAAATGCTTTATCTTTGATACTCGATAAAAACCAATTAATTGGTGAGAATTATAATGAATAGAAGAGGAACCAGAATATCGTCCTAGCCTTTGAAAAACTAAAATTTGTCCTAACGGCACCGTGTCCTCCCGAACCTACTGAGGAATCCACTAATGAGCAAATCTAAGTGTATGATCGCTAAAAATATGCTAACGATCAGGCCCGATTTTATGTTTTGGCTAGTATAAATAACATACTGTAGGTTTAATATGAAGATTATGAGACTACGAAGCAGATCTTAGATGATCTTAAAGACATGTTTGGAGGCCAAGCCATAACAAAACGGCAAGGGGCACTTCGAAAACTTTTAAATTGCAAACAAAGACCTGGGATGTCTATGAAGGAGCATATGATGTTAGTCATAGGCTATCTCGTTGAGGCTCAAGCTCATGGAGTTGATGTCGATGTCGAGTCGTAGATAACTATGGTTTTTCAAACTTTGTCAAAGGAGTTCATCCCGTTTAGAGCTTCATATAACTTCAACAATAGACAGGATGTGACCTTAACGAAGTTGATAAAGCAGTTACAGGAGTTCAAAAATCTGATTAGGGAAACTCCTACAGGTGGCGAGGCTAACTTGGAAGCTGCGTCCTGTTCCAATCCTAACCCTGGGAATAAAAGGAAGCAGAAGGCTAAGAACAAGAAGTCTTCTATTCCTACAAATGGCAAGAACAAGAAGAAGAAAAAGAAGAACCCAAAGAAGCTGAAGTGCTTTTACTGTGGGAAGGTCGAGCACATCAAGAAGAATTATAAGGACTTCCTTTCCTGAGGAGGTAGGTATGATCTTTTGGTTATTGAAACTTGTTTAGTTAAGGAATCAAGTGATACTTGGATCGTAGATTCTAGAGCAACTAATTATGTTTGTATTTCTCTATAAGGGTTCAAAGAAATGAGAAGTTTGTTGCATGAAGACTTTACGTTTTGGATAGGCGATGGATCCTTGGTGTTTGTTGAAGCAGTGGGAAACGCCATCTTTATTTTGATAATTATAGGAATTTAGTTTTGCGAGATTGTTTTTATGTTCCTAGACTTAAAATGAATTTAATATATGTAGCTTATTTATTTAAAGACCCTTATTTAGTTTCTTTTAATAATAAAGTGGTGATTCGTAAAAACAAATCTTTTATCTATGATGGATGGATGCAAAAAAAATCTATATTTTCTAAAACCTAAGATGGACTTACTGCTTAACACTAAGGTTAATGATAATAACTCTAAAAGACATAAAACTTCTCACTCTAATAAGACCTTTATTTGGTATTTGCGATTAGGTCATATTAACCTGAATAGGATTCAAATGTTGGTAAGGGATAGACCCTTAAGTCACTTCAATGTGAATCTTGTTTGGAGGGCAAAATGACCAAATGACCATTTAGGTCTAAGGACAATAGGGCTGAAGGAGTTCTAGAACTTGTGCATAGTGATGTTTGTGGTCCTATAAACATCCATGCACGAAGAGGGTATGAGTACTTCTTCATTTTTATTGATGATTACTCAAGGTGTGGGTATGTATAAGTAATGCATCACAAAAGCGAAACTTTTGAAAAGTTCAGGGAGTTTCGGGCTGAAGTAGAAAAGCAATTAAGTAAACTCATAAAGGCACTTCAATCTGATCGAGGTGGAGAATACCTCTCCGATGAGTTCTTAGAACACTTATTAGAGAATGAGATTTTGTCCCATTTGACTATGCTGGGCACTCCACAGCATAATGGCGTAGCTGAGAGAAAGAATAAGACTTTGTTGGACATAGTTAGGTCCATGATGAGTTATTCATTATTGCCTTTATCCCTTTTGGAGATATGCACTATAAACCGCATGTTATCTTTTGAACAATTTACCTTCAAAATCGATTCCTAAAACTCTTCACAAGTTGTGGACCAGGAAAAAGACATCCCTAAACCATATTCGCATATGGGGATGTCTGGCTCATATCTTGTATAAGAAAACGAATAATTTAGAAGCACGTTTGAAAGTTTGTGTGTTCGTAGGATATCCAAAAGATACTAAAAGGAGTTATTTATATAACCCAAAGAAAAATAAAGTCGTGGTTTTAACTAATACAACTTTCTTTGAAGAAAGTTACATGACCAACTTTAAGCCTCGAAATAAAGTGGTACTCGAGGAGTTGGTGAGTATTTGATCGCTCTGGGGGTTCCAATAGAAACCAATCTAAACAATGTAGAAAAACCAACCGAACAACAACCTAAGGGGCTTCATCGTAGTGGGAGGATCGGGCGTCAACCCAAGAGGTATAGGTTTAATAGTGAGGCCTTTTTGGCTAAACCAGATGAACATGACAGGGATCCTTATGCTTATAAAGAGGCTATGAAGAATGTTGATTCAAAACTCTAAACAGGAGCCATGAACACTGAGACGAAGTCTATGGAGACTAATCAGGTCTGGAAACTTGTAGATCTTCCGGAAAGGGTAAAACCCATAGGGTATAAATGGATCTATAAGAGAAAGAGAGAAGCAAATGGTAAAGTCAAAATCTATAAGGCTAGACTAGTAGCTAAGGGATACATGTAAAAGGAAGGAAACGATTATGAGAAAACCTTTTCGCCAGTAGCCATGCTTAAATCCATCCGCATTCTCTTAACCATAGCTGCCGCTCTCGATTACGAGATTTGGAAGATGGATGTCAAGACGGCCTTCCTGAATGGCTATCTCGATGAGTCCATATATATGGTATAGCGAGATGGGTTCAAGGCTAAGGGTCAGGAGGGTAAGGTTTGTACGCTGCTAAAGTCAATTTATGGACTTAAGCAAGCTTCCCATTCTTAGAACATAAGATTTAATCAGTTGATCAAGTCTTATGGGTTCAAACAAAATATGGACGAACCATGTGTTACAAACACATTAAGAATGAGAAGGTGATTTTTCTACTGCTCCATGTAGATGACATTTTATTAATTGGTAATAACATTGGGGTGTTGTCATCGGTTAAACTATGATTGACCAAGCAGTTTGACATGAAAGACTTAGGTGGAGCTAATTATGTTCTAGGTATCTAGATCTTTTGGGATAGGAAAAAGAGAATGATAGCTTTATCCCAAGTGGTCTACATAGATAAAATTCTTGAAAGATTTATAATGCAGAATTCCAAAAAAAGCAGGCAACTATCTAGGTCTGGAATTACTCTTTCTAAGAAAGAATCGCCAGAGTCTGATGAAGAAAGAGAATACATGAAAAAGGTGCGTTATGTTTTGGCAATGAGTAGCCTCATGTATGCTATGCTTTGCATACGACCTAGTTACGGTCAGGATAGTAATTTGATTTTAGTCGAATCCAAGACAGAACCATTGGGTTGCAATTAAGCATTATTTCAAGTACCTAAGAAGGACTCGAGGGTATATGCTTGTATATTCAGGTGAGGATTTGACACCTCTAGGATACACTGATTTGGATTATCACTCCTGTCTATATTCAAGAAGATCGACTTCTAGTTTGTGTTTACTCTAGGCGGCTGTGCCATTGTTTGGAGAAGTGTCAAGGAAGATAGCAATTTGGATTCAATAATGGAAGCCAAGTATGTGGCAGCTAATGATGCTTCGAAAGAAGCAATGTGGTTCTGCAAGTTCCTTGGGGATCTTGAAGTAGTTCCTGGTATGGATAAGACGATATCGCTGTATTTTGATAACACTACAGCGATAGCTAATGCTAAGAAACCAAGATTTCACAAGAAGAGTAAGCATACTCATCAAAAGGATCATGTGATAAAGGACTATGTTGAGGACGGGCATGTTGTTATATGCAAAATCGCATTTAAGGACAATAATGGAAGCCAAGTATGTGGCAGCTAGTGATGCTTCAAAAGAAGCAATGTGGTTCTACAAGTTCCTTGGGGATCTTGAAGTAGTTCCTGGTATAGATAAGACGATATCGCTGTATTTTGATAACACTACAGCGATAGCTAATGCTAAGAAACCAAGATTTTACAAGAAGAGTAAGCATATTCATCAAAAGGATCATGTGATAAAGGACTATGTTGAGGACGGGCATGTTGTTATATGCAAAATCGCATTTAAGGACAATCTAGCTAATTTATTCACGAAGACACTAACTGTGAGGGTTTTCAAAAGGGATGTAGAAGCTATAGGGATGCGAGATATGTCATATTTACTCCCTTATTGCAAGTAGAAGATTGTTAGACGTGTATGCCCTAAGGAGTAAAACATTGTAATATGTTTTGGAGACATTTTAATAATAAAAAATTTATTTATTGTTCATATTCCAAATGTTATCTTCTTTACATTTGTATTTGTTGAATGTATGATAAGCAAGCAAAAGTCTATGACTGTCAATTTGAACTTTTAAGAATCAGGCATATAATGGACAGATTATGCGGAAGACATAATTCTAAAGTTGATAGTCTAAATTATAAGATCCGCAATTGAGAGAATAAAGTTGGGCGCTTTATTCATGCTAAGATTGTTATGTTGTCTATATTACTAAGGGGAGATAGTTTGTCTTGGCCATCGGAGTTGAACTACATGAATATAAACATTGGTACATTGTCGTAGGTGACGATGTATTGGATTAGGACATAAAGTGAAATTGATTTGAATTAATAATTCTATCTGTGCAAAACAATTTACTTTAGACAATCATATATCTTGTATTTTAATTCTAAACTTAACTTATATCTTTTGATGTACTAAAGAATGACATCCTGACTTATGATAGTACGCATACTGGTACGTCGAAGATATAACTTTTGATAGCGCAGACCTGTTATTCATAGATATAGAATCTATAGCTCAATTGATGGAGTCCATGATATTTTCTTATATGCATTATCCTATAATTTGAAAAGTAAAGCGCTTAACCATTTGGATACATATGTGTAACCGAATGGTACACTGTCCTTAGATGGTAAGTTTTATAATGGTGAGATAATAGAACATAACATAAAAATAATCGAGAAAGTAAGATAGAATTTATCCTTAAGCTGATTAAGAATATCCTATGGGAATATGACACATTATGATATGTCATGAAAACTTAGCTAATTTGGGCTTCGTAATTTTATATAGTTGAAAGTGCAGCTCTAAGATTTTAGAGGAGTAGCATTAGAGTTGATAATTATAAAATATATATCTGAGATATTATATTTTATAATTATTGAAGCTTTAACTATATAGGTCCATTAGGTTCCCTTTGCTAGCTGATAATAAATCATGTAACGATATGACGTGCTTTTCCAATAATTTGGTAACTTATGTTAAATTATTAGATTTGTTGAAATTTAATAAGATCAGATAATTCATGTCTATTTATTGGTTAAATTAATTTTGTAAATTAATTTAAGATAAACTTGTTGAATTATCAGGAATATTTATTTTCCTTAAGATTATCAAGATATGACTATTTTAATTGGATAACTTCTCTTTTAGGTTATTTGAATTAAAACCAAGGCTCTATCCAAAGAATCTTAGGTGGGAAATAAAAGATTCTTAGAGATCTGATTATCACAAGTTCGGTAGGCCGATTAGTTAGTTCAGCTTGCTGATAGAATAAGTTCGGCAGGCCAATCTTCAAATTCAGGTTGGCGATCTAACGATAATTTAATCATGTGTTGTTGACGCGATTTTATTAGAAGTTTATTCAAATTTGAATTTTTGAGGCCTTATTTGATAATGACCAACCTAGGGGATAACCTTTATAAATAGGAAGTGAGTTTTCTGAGTTGTATAGATCAGTTGAGAAGCTAAGAATAAGTACTTTTGTTTTAGATACTTTGAAACTCCTTGAGAGCTTTTGTTCACAATCACGAACCTTTCCTCTGGATCTTCTTATTGGTTGGAATGAGAGTCACCAGTGGAAGAGCTGCACGGCTTGTGCCCACACACATTTCAATTGTGGATAGAGAATAACAAAGAAGAACAGTTGGTTAAGACTCTTTTAGAAGGCCTTTTTCTTCACTGATTGCAGGAGCTCTTCAACATAAAAAGGTTAGTAAAATCTATAATGAATTTATATATATAGCATGTCAAACTTATGTTTTTAAAAATATACTCTTATTTAAAATTTTTAAAAATCTGCTGCATACTCGTTTTTCAACACCAGCGACTAACAACTCTTTCCTCCACAGTTTCTTAAAGCCACATAATTAAATAATTTTAATCACATTCTCAATAACAATTCATTTAAAAATAACCAAAATGGTTATAACTAAAGCACTTAAGAAAATTATATTCAAGTACAAAATATATTTGCTAACCTTTTTTTAAATTATTTTAATTAGGCTAGGCATTACATTTCAAGATGCAGGACAGTCTTCCGAAATCATAAAATGTTAAAGTTCTTTTAACTTAAATGTACAGATGTATACTTACGGGTACATTGTTTTACATGTTATAGCTAGGTCTACACGATGGGTTGGAAATTTCTTCAAAGTCGCAAAAGATATGTTGCATATACATGTATAGACACGCTTCATGTGAAGCAAATATAGCAGAAGAAGTTAACATATCCAAGTATTCTTTATGTCGTATGATACATTTCTGTAAGCTTCCCTACAAGTTAAGGCTGTCAGACCAAGAGGTCTTCAAATAATATACGACAATTTCTAATGGTGGTGGATCAAGAAATCAAAAACATTTCTCTTATGCATTTACCAGATATTTTGCAGAAATAGGGGTTTTTTTTTTTTTCCTAGCTTGTTTATTTATGGAAGACATAATTAAGGATATTATTTCGTATACACATATAATGAAGGCAACCCTAGCACTTTTTATTATAGTTGCATACCTGGTCAAAGTAAAATATTGCTATATGCTGCACATTTCACATTTCACAATTGAATTGATTGATGTTACACATTCACTAACTATTGAAAAATATGCCAAGTTGGCATAACTAAATTTTTGTGTGCTAATCAAAATACATAAATTAAATTTAGTTTTCTTTCCTCTCTCTCTCTCTCTCCCACATCCCAGCCGCCTTGCAACTTCTTTCTTCCTCCTCTCTCTCAACTTCACCCCGCCAACCTCTCTCTCACAAACATGGCATCTTGGGATCTATTGAGGAGCCCGAAGAAGGTTAGAATCTCCCCAGCGAGTGGTCGAGGCCATGCCGCCACCACACCAAAGATGCTTGCTCCCCCGGGCCAGTGAGAACGTCGTCATAGTGGTGCGCGCAACCGTCCATCCTTGGCGGCGTTGCGATCTCACGTGATGGAGCTCCTTCTCTGATGGCGAGGAGAAGATCTTTGTTGTTGCATTGCACCGTGCCGTGCCTCGGCCTTTGCTGTCTAGTGTCGTGCTTAGTCATAGCAGAAAAGAGATCTCATTGGAGATCTCGGCTCTAGTTCATTATTGTAGCCATTTGCGGGGAGGACCATTAGATCAGTGTTGACGTGGGCCAAGTTCCACGACGAGATTGTCGAGATTCAGGCTCTATGGAGGTGGCTTCTTCACGGCAATGGGGGTGGCTTTCCACGGGAATGGTGATGGCTCTTTTTGTTCGTATTCTATATTTTCAATATCTTATTTTGTGGATTTTTTTTTAAGTTTTGTATTTTTGAAGGATTTTTGTGATTTTTTTAAGTGCCGTGGTGTGAAAATTAGTCAAATTCTGACAATTACTAACTGGTATCCCAATGGTTACTGATTGGTAACTGCCGCCATTGCCACCAAAAATGGCAATTTTAGTGGGATTTAATTGGTAAACGCAGCGGATAACGTATATCATTTGGTAACCACAATAGATACCAGATATCGTCTGGTAACCGCGATGGATACAGATACTAACTTGTATCTTGAGGGTATGTTTGGTATTCCAAATGTAGTATGGTGACATGGATGTGACAGGTATTCCAAATGTAGTATGGTGACATGGATGTGACATTCTTTGTAATTTTTTTAAATTACATGTTATGTCACACTTTACAAATTATGTCTCCCCACTCGAAGACACAAAATAGAGACCATTGTGCTGTTGCTCTAGCCTTCCCACCATCAAGCATGGACAAGATTGTTTCATCATCCATGGACTCATTGCAATTGCGTCATTGACCAGGTTGTGGCATCGACGGCCATGGACAAGATCATTACGGCATTGCGGAGTCGCTCAAATCGTTGTGTTGTGGCGATCTATTCATCGTCAACTATGGTCGTGCAAGTCGAGACTCCAAGACAGGAAGACGGAGATAGTTAGATTTTCATCACGAGAGACATCTCTCCGTCGGTGTTGCAGATGTTGACGTCGATGGCAACATAACCTAGGGTTACAGAAAGAGACGAGAAAGAGAGAAAAGGGGTATTTTAACATTTTAATCAAGAGAAAAGGTCTAATGTATTTAAATTTATTATTTAACAAATATGTTTTAAATATATGATATTAATTTTAAGATAAAATTACATGTTATGCCATACTTTTAATAGTTGTGTTTATTTATGTCATATCTGAAAAAGTTTATACCACACTATCATCCATAACATGTTAAGTTATGCCACAAATAAATATTTGTTACATTAATAAAAAGTAAATTTTAAAAGATGGAATTTATGAAGATTGCCCTAATTTTAGGGTTAATGAGACATGTGGCCCCTTTGTTTATTTGTGGGGTTAAAATATGTCTTCACTTTATGAAAACTATTTATATGTCCCAATACGTATGTATAAATACAATAATAGCCTTAATAATGATATTGTTAGTTTTAATTTTTTTAAGTGATAATATACATATTTAAGATTTTGAACAGATTATGATATCATTAAATTAAAAAATCCCTATAATTAGGGTGTTGTTGCTTAAATTTAAATTGTTATCCAAAATAAGGATTTTAAAATTTAGGATTTTAGAATAAAGTACAGATTATGATATCATTAAATTTTAAAAAAAATCCCTGTAATTATGGTATTTATTACTTAAATTCAAATTGTTATCCAAAATTTGGATTTTAAAATTTAAGATTTTGGAATAAAGTCATCGTTATTCTTAAATAAGTCAATGTGTCAAGTATTTGTTTATCAACTTTATTCTTCGCTTAAATTTCAAAGACTCATTAAGAATAAAGTACTAAGTTTTACTTAAATTGAAAGCAACGATTTTTTACCGTCAAATTGGAAACACAACTCGTATTTCTCTCTCGCTAGAAGAATGGTACAGAAAAAGAAGACTGAGTCATCCATAAATAATCCGAAATCCTCAACAGGCGTTCATACGCTAGAAGGAATTCATTCACAAGTGGTATTAAACTCACAAATGTGCAAGATTTTTTTTTTATATAATGGTTTGATTGTTCTATGTTCCTTTTTTGTAATTTATTTATATAGCATTTTTGTCTTTGTGGTTTGTAAGCCTTTGATATTATTACGTTCTTTGTTCAACATATTCAGGTTTTTGAACTTTGTTGTATGCGTATTCTATCCTTTAACATTAAGTTTAACATATTCAAGTTTTTGGACTTTATTGTATGTGTATATTATCCTTTAACATTAAGTTAATGATGGTTAATGTTATTCCTTTTCTTTTGTTTTAACTATGTTAGTTTTTTTTTTTTTTTTTTTGGAGTGTAGTATTTTCATTTACACTGATTGTCCATGTTTTTTTTTTTTTTGGTTTTTTTAATATTGTCAATGTTTGGAATTGTAATGTAGTTAATATTTCGTTACCTTAATGACATGATATCTTTTACTTCTTTTGTAATTTAGTAAAGTTATCAATTTTAATGTTTTTTAATTTAATTATGTCTCATTAATTTACTAATGTCCCTTTATTATCTTATTAAATTAATGATATCCCTTCATTAAAATACTAGCATTATAACTAATATACTAGAAATAAAAAATTAACATTTTTTGTAAATATACTAGCAATATATTAACGTTTCTTTTTCAAAAGAAATTAACATGTTAGTATATAATTAATATACTACCAAAAAATTAACCCTTTTTTAAAAAAAATAAATCAACATGTTTTCTGATTAAAAAAACAAATACCATTAAAAAGTAAGATACATATACATTGTAACCCCAATAAATCTATTTAAAATTTAAACTTTACGCTATAGTCTTCAAATATAATTAATGTGAACCCTCTATAATTATCATTCATGCATGCCATAATTGAATTTAAACACCTCACATGAATTTAAAATAGATCATCGAAATAAAATTTGAAATATTAAAGAAAAAGGAAACCAAAAAAAAAAAAGGAAAATGTGGAATTGAGAAGGAAAGCAAAAGAAAATGTGGGAAAAGAACTCAACATCTTCATATAAAAAAAAAAAAAAGATATGGCAAAAAAGATAATATGAATTTGACTTTTTGATCATACGATATATAAAAATCGAAATACAAAAAAAAAAAAAAAAAAAAAAGAGGATTTGAGAAGATAGGAAAATCTTACCCAGATCTTCTAGGGAGTAATATTTCGTAAAATTTAGTAACACCATGGACTTCTTATATTAATATATCTGAGATATAAATAGACTATTTAAAATTTTAAAATTTAAAAATTAGGTGGTAAAACAATACATTAACTTAATAAAAAAAATAAGGAAATACGTGTATAATAATGCATTAATGTAATAAATTGAAATAAAAAATATGTGTTTATTTGTTTTCCTAATTTAACTATTCGAAAAATAAGGAAACTTGTTATAAAAATTTAGATACGTGATAATATCTAGTTGAGGGTATTTTAGGGTTTTGAATGTATGAAATTTTAAAAAAGGGGCATATAAGTGATATTTACATAATAAAGACAGATATTAATTCACTCCTTAGAAAAGAGTCAGATTATGTAATTTTTACCTAATTTTAATTAGCCTTCTCCCTCATTCTCCAAAATTTTTCCTGGTAAATTTTTGGGTTAATGAGACAACTGGCCCAATTATGTTTATTGAATTAAAATATAACTTCAGTTTATAAAAATTCTACAAATGTTTTAAAATGATATCATTAAAATTATTACTACGTAATTATATAATACAATATGTGATATTATTAAGATAATTACTATATTATTGAGGATATTAATAAGATATTTTGAATATTGTATTAGATTTTAATTTTATAACAATAATTTAAATTTGTCACGCGTTATAATTTTTTCCAAATTTTTTGTCAGGCCCATTAACATGCCAAGCCTGTGAAGGAAGAAAACAACCTCACAGCAAACCATTTCAAAATGACCCACCTAAGCAGGAAGGCTTAAAATCCAATACGTGAGCCCAAAAAATCACACCAGTCAGTAAGCAAGTGGCCAACTTGGAAAACTTTCTTCCTTGTCTTTTCCTATTCATCGCTGCAAAGGCAACTTGGACCACTTGGTTCAAAATTTTGCCTGTGATTGGAGTAATTGAACAACTTGGTACACATTCTGCCCTAGTTGCAACATGTTAAGGATGCATGCCTATATAAAGTACCTCAAACCCATTGAAGATCATCCTAAACTAGTGAAGAGAGTGGAAAGCGAGAGAAGCATTAAAAAAAAAAAAGAAGGGAATTTTGAGGACACTATAATAGCTGATTTGGGTTCATGATTAAGCTCAAGTAAGTTCCAAATTCATATTGAAAGGCTTTTATTCTCCCTTTTGCCTCTAAGAGATTTGAGTTTACAGCTGTTGTCTGCAGTTCAGTTCTTTTTATGTGTATGATTATTTTTGCATCATAAGTGGAGGGGAAAAAATACAAAGCTGACTGCTAAAATTGCAACGAAATTTTTGCAAAGCCAGTGTTAAGGATTGTTATTTGCAATTTCAAAAGGACTCACAAGTGACCTCATTTAATTTTTTTTATGCAAACTGAAAAACACAAACAAGTCACTGTTCTGTAAAAAAAAAAAAAAGATTTGTTTTTTTTTTTTTTTTCAATAAATAATTAAAAAGAGATAACTAGTGTTACATCCAACTAGGTTGACTCTTAAAAGATTACGTCCATATTCATCTCAAACTAAAACTTCACATTCAAAATTACTAAATTAAGAATTTATAGAAGGAGATAAACAATCTTGAATCCAGCCCAAAGGCTAAAAAAAAAAAAAAAGCAAAAATAAAATCACAGAGGAGAAAACCCAAGTCAAGACAAGAAAAAAAGGACCAGCATGGTTTAAAAATAAATAAAAAGGGACTTGTTAAAACCACCTTCGAGGGACCAAAAAAAAAAAAAAGAAGAGATCTGCTCTTTCTTCGGTTAAACCTCGTCCATAAATTTTGAGCCTACAACATTGATACAACATCAGGCCCTAGTATCTCTTCATGAATTTAATTGTACGCCCTTCCAACCAACCAAACATGTTGGTAACAATATTTCATCAAAACTGTTTTCTTCACATACTTTAGTACCTTTCTATCTTTTACTCCTCTGACCCAGCAAACAACTTAAACTTTTCAAACAAGCCCTAATTTGACAGCTAAACAATAAAAATAAAAATAAAAATAAAAATAAAAAAGTACACGTTTTGAAATAGAATTTAGAGAAAGCTATGGACAGTAGAAGACAGAGACATTTTTCTGCATTTATTCAAGTAGTCAAAGGTACAAGGAGCCCCCCTGCTACAAAAAGAATAGGAACCTAGAAGCAGCGTTAAACCATTAAACGAGGGGTGAGAAAGAATACCCACTTCCCTCACCAAGAATCTTAGCAACAAAAAAATAAATTTACATCAAATTCACTTAACCCAATCTCTCTAACTTTTAAAAGACATTGCAGGAAGGTTCTCCTGCCAAAGACAGAAAAATACTCCGGCCGAGAACCTTAAGAATCACCAACCGTGCGTTTTGCCCCATTTCGAGGCCTGCACAAAGAATATGAATTTTTCTTAACCTAAGCTTAATCTGTCACTCCTCCCAGAATCAGAATCTGAATCAAACTTTAGCTTTTCTTTTCCGTGTTGTTAGGACCCCATTAGAGAAAATGAAGTTAGCTAAGTCAGGCTCTAGATGATGGCTCCAGAAGGCAGGCCAACCAAAAATTCTGTTCGTCACGTGTTGATAGTGGTATCTAATTCTAGTCATTTCTCAATCTAACCTGCTCTCTGACCCTACAGATGAAGGGCCTCTGACTTTGAGGCGCTTTGGCCCGACCTCTACAGGGGGTGATTCCCTCATGCTCTTGCTAAATTCAAGCTGAAGCCTATCCTTTCTCGGCTGCTCTCGTTGTCTGTTAATATCATGATCACCAGAAAGTTTCTTGAACTTAATCAAGATGGGAATGGTACTTCCTCTGGAAGACCTGTCCATCGAAGCAATCTCTGGAGCTCTATTATTTGTGGTGGTTAATTTAGTATTCGATTCAACAATTCTGAAGCAATCTGACGAAGTAACACGCCCGGTTCTTCCTTCAGGTTGGAATTTCTTAAGTCGTTTGAACCCCTGTGTAGACATGCAACATCTTAGCAACCAGCATAAGATGGTACAAAATTGGAACATATTTAATAGGTGAAAAACCTAAAGCAAACGCGTGACAAACTTGACTAACAAAATACCAAGAAGGCTATTCTTTTGCAAGCATACGTAGTCAATTCAACAGATTCCAGACATCTGACTCTAGTTGTCGCGACAATACATTGAGGGGAGAGACTCTTAAGCTAATGCGACGATATACAGGTATACATCACCATTCATACAATTACGCAAGATGATTGTAATTAAAATTGCTTTAATTCTTTGAAAAGCTAGCTGCAGGAAAAATGCAAAATTACTTGTAAACTAATGATATAGATCGGGAAAAATTCATTGCCTTACAAGCTGTTTAAAAAATTAAGTTATGATTCAAACCAACTTTACTAGGGCTTTCTCACAAAATTGTAGAAATGTAGTCCAAACCATAAAGTCGTGATTCAAGCCAATTTTGGTAGTCTTTTTTCTCGTAAAATTTGAATTTTTGACCAAATTTAGTTCAAATTCTTAGTTTGAACTATGTCCTTAAACAGCTAGCGTCTAACATTTAAGAGAGAGAGAGGAGAAGAAATAAAACAAAAACGAAATTTCAAAAATTCACCCTTGAACACTGTCAGATCCAAGGCTTGAGAGACAGAAGTAAATCTATAGAATACCTGGTGGTCAGAATGCACTGATGACATGCCATCATTGGCGTTCCTCTTGTCCAAACTTTGTGTAGAACGACGACGCTTAACCCTGAATATCTCTGAATCAGAATCATCACTGTCTTGATGTACAGCAGGCCTAACATTTAATTCACGGATACTATCAGGGTATGCATTCAAGTGTTCATCACATGATGAGGATGATAGAGAAGATTCAACTGAACTGCGTGATGCTTCTTCCGACGACTTTCTAGAATCAAGAATCCTTGGACTAAAGCTAGTGTTACTATGTACCTGGATAGAAAAAGATTGTACAACTAATTAGAGAATCAACCATATTAGTCGTCCATGTTACTCTTAAAGCAAACTAATCAAGTACAATGTATCATAATACACAAGGCAGGCCAATTAAGAGAGAGCCATGTCTTACATTGTTGGGAGCGGATGCGCTCTCCAAAGGCTCTGCAAAACAACAAAGAGCTGATACCACACAAGAAGTGGAAGTTTCTGACACTTCAGAATTCAAACTTGTCCCACCATTCATAACGGGTACACTACAGGAAACAGGTTCGAGCTCCAGTGATTCATTCTCAGTTGTATCATCGAATTTGGGGATTGACTCAAATTTTATAATACAATACGGAAAATATCCATCATCAATTCCACTAGACATATTTGATGATGGATATAAATACAAGCCATCACCACTTTTAGCTTGCTGATTAATCTCCTCCATTATTCTACCGTCCATTTCAAACTTCTTTGCTGCAACTTCCATTTCTGAAATATCCTCCCTCACAAAGAGAGTGAGATTTCTTCCACAAGACAAATCAAGAGAATTGACATCTGCAACAAGAATCACCATAAGCAACCTAGTAAGTAGAATGATCTGATTAATAATCCCAAGAAAAACTAACGGTATAAACTTGTTTGGGGGTTTGTCTTGAGTGTAAAAAATTTAAGGATCACCCAACCCATTGTAAATAGTTTAAAGTTCACACTAGTGGGCTCAGTTCCTTTATTCTATCAAGAATGGTCATAGCCCAGCATCCCTTGGCCCTAGGAGATACCAATTGAATGCAACTCAGTCCATTCAAATTTAGTGGCACATCCAAACAAGCCTTAATTTTTACTTTTTTTTTAATTAAATCACGTGTTAAATTGGGACCTTAAGTTAAGAGTAAAAAAATAAGATATTGAAGCAGGGCATACCATGGCGAAGGCAGACAGGATGCATGTAGCAGCTACAGTTGACAAAGGCAATATAACAGTCTCGTTTGCATAGGCTGCAGACAATAGTTCCATCAGGATTTGGCAAAACACCAGAGCATGCTCCTGATTTCATTAGCAACCAGCGAGCATGATGATGGAAACGCAACAAGTTCACAAAAGATGCCTTAATGCAACGATGAGAGACTAGGTCAGCAGTAAAAGAATCAGAATCTTCAAGCTCTAAGCTCGTAGAGAGAATCATTGCTTCTTTGCAAAGCAATTCTTCATGTGGAAGCAAAGGCAACCTGTTAAGAAGCGCATAGCGCTGGCTAGCAACAGCACCCAGAGGGAACCAATCACCAATTGCAAAGTTCACTGCCTCCCCACAGTTGAAACCTACAGTTTCATTAAGGAAAAAACAAATAAAGGTATTATTTTCTATAATGCTGATGCACCAATTACACATGAAAGAGGGTGGAAAGATCCATGACACATGCACAATTGTCTCAATATCTCATTTATTTTCTATTTGCAGGTTCAAGAGTAAGTTGAACCTACCATGGCTAAATCCAGCATGATATGCTCGAGGGAAGGTAACTATGAACTCCCCTGGCTTTTGTACTGCCTTGTAAACAGGGACACCATGTTCCAACAAGATATTTGGAGGAAACAAAGTTGTCTTCCCTAATAGAACATCAAAAGCCCCATGCTCCCCATCAGTAGAAAGGATATCATGGGTATAAACATGTTCCCGGACAACCTTTTCAAACTGCAAAGCAGCATGACCTGGAATACCATACCAAGTTTTTGATGCCCCACAATGATGGTAATTAATACTGCCATAAAAGGGGAAAATATGAATACAAATGTTGGATAGAATAACAGCTTCACCGCAATTAAAGTAAGAAAAACATGTACCTGTACAAATAATGATCTTCCACGTGCCAAGCAAATACGCTAAATAGCATTCCAATGTACAACATAGGATCAGTTACCCCCTGTTATAAACAGAGAGTAAACTATTAAGAAATTCATTTATAAAAAATAAAAAATAAGAGAGAGAGAGAGAAGGGGGGGGGGAAGGAAGCACGAATCTAAAAAATCCTAATGTTGTTACCGGAATCGCTGTTTCTAAAAGTCGCAACACGGACTTTGGTAGCCTTGACAGTCTCTGAAATCAAAGAATGAAATTGCAATTGAATCAGTTGATGGACATGCAGAACACAGCCAAAAAAAAAAAAAAAAAGGAAGCAGAAAACCGGTCCTAACTTGTAATCAAATTCAATCTGAGCGATGGAAGAAGCTTATAGAGATGCCAATAAAATATCAACGGAACAGAAGCGTAATCTGTGCAATACGTTACAAGATAATTTTTCATTCAAAATAACGTTAGAAGAGATGGAAAAATCAAAGTGCTAAAACGAGATAGGGGAAATCAAACTATGCGGGTGGAAACAGAGAAAGACCAAAAGTAATATAGGGTCAACGGATTAGAAGAATGGGACACAACACCACAGCAGTAGCTAAAAGAATTCAGCATTAGAAGGTACAAGGTAAAAGGTTACAATTTCTTTTTACACAGACAATTAGTAATAATAAGCAACACCGCATCGGAGGGAAAAAATCATATGTAACTAGTTTACACTAATAATTTCTTCAAGTTTCTCCGGGAATTTTACGTCATAACTAATAACATCTTATCCAAATAAATAACTGAAACATATAAAAGACTAGCTGAACCAACACCTTCAGGTTCCATTTGCTACTTCCAAGCTCATCGGCAGGAGAAGATGAAAAGGCACTCCCATCAACGTCGCATGCATACTCAACGGTTTCTGTCTTTCCACAAGAAATTTCATGCCAAAATTCCTTTTCCAAATATGCGGGTGGGAGACCTCCAGCACTGTAATAACGACGGGCAAAAACCTTGTTCGCCATTTTCTCAAAATTACGAAAGGTATAATTTCTGAAAAAAATAGCCATACTCAGAACGAGAAGCAAAAATCCAGGATAAGTTTCAGCCTTCTATTTAGTAGGAACACTCACCTTCCGCTCATGAAAAATGTGACCTTATCATCAGTGTCCCACTCAGCAAGACGAAGAGGTTGCACTCTGGTTGTGAACTTGAATCCTGCTTTCTCCTTCATCAAAACAACCCCAGCTGGAACAGAAGCAGTCAAAGGGGAAACAATCTTGATCATACCTGAAAGGACAACGGTAGTTTTCAAAAGATGGGTTATTCCTTTCAAAAAAAAAAAAAAAAACCCTGGTTTCTAGATTTGAGATTTCAAGGGGAAAAAAAAAGTTTTGCGTGACTACGGCTGCGGGAACAGAAAAAAAAATAGAAGCATTAACTAATGACAGAAAGCAAAGAAAAATAGTGCAATACAAACTCTAAGAAATACTATATAGCAACAGCCCAAATGGCAAAAAGATGAAACAAATGACATTGAAACTTTTGCTTATCCACAAAGTAAGATCAGGAACGTTTTGAACTTAGAGAGCAGATGTGACTTAAACTTCACCAATTAGCGATTAAATTAGTTCTAGCACTAGCTTATTCTGTTCATGAAATTCAAGCGAAGAATAAATATACATGTCAATGATGTGTACACACGGCATAGAAAATCGTAGGTATGGGCATGTAAAGGAGCATTAAAAAAAAAAGGGAAGAAAAGAAGAAGATTTAAAGGCAGTCTCCCTAATTGCCTTAGACTTTACATAAAATAGTCTCAGCTGAATAAATCGGTCAAAGAAATTATGTAGATTACCATATCTTGAAGCTTCTGGAGCTATCTTCTGCAAATAAACCAAGGGGTCCTCGAACTCTTCCTTTGTCGGATAATATACAGGACACTCAGGAATTTTTTCAGTCCATTCCAAATTACTTGTATCAAACTTATCCACCTTACGCTTTGAAATTACAACCTTCCCATTTAACGCACCATTGGGCTGAGAATATACAGCTGCATTACTGTGTATTCTAACACCACAGGATGCAGAAGCTCTTAAAGCATCCCCTCCACTTCGAGCCATCATACTGCTGATACTTACAGGCCCTGCAACAGTCTCGAATTTCATACGCTGAAGCCTTTTGCACTTCAGAAATTCTAACCCATTCTTAACCTCTTTCGATAAACAAACCCTACGCTCCACCTGTCATGTAAGCAATAAGATACGCTAGATTAGAA
This sequence comes from Artocarpus heterophyllus, assembly GCA_025403435.1. Classification (NCBI taxonomy): domain Eukaryota; kingdom Viridiplantae; phylum Streptophyta; class Magnoliopsida; order Rosales; family Moraceae; genus Artocarpus; species Artocarpus heterophyllus. Next base: position 24,663,020 of record CM046343.1, read on the forward strand.
GCAGAACATTGATACACACAATGAAAGTAAGTTAATACACTAGCAAGTTAAAGATTCCTTTTAATTATCAAAGTGAGCAAGAAACAATGAGCCAAAAACATAGGTGATCAAGGTAATCAATCTCTACGGCAACAATGTTCTGCTATAGCTCAAGTTCGGCATGAAAAATTTGCCAATTACATTCACCTACGCCAACAAGCAAATGACAAATCCACAAGATGCATAATTGCAGAATGAAGGTTAGCGGCTCAATGCACAAGCGCTTACAATGCTGCTGAAAAATTTAAACTTGAGTTCACCTCATCAGTCCCCAAGTAACACTGCCACAAAAGGCAATGAGCAACGACATCAAGTTTTATGCGCAATACTTTTCCATAATTCCACTTTTTTTCCCCTTTTGGTATTAGGTAGAATTAGACCATTCGAAAATCTAAGCACATAGGATGGACGTAGAGGGTGTAGAGCTAAATGAATCATACAGAGGTCCCCTATATATCAAGTCAAGTTTAGTTCAAGAGAAAGAAGAGAGGATCATATATGAAGTACTCGCTCTTATTTTATTTAGACTTACAAAATTACGGCTATATCGAGGTCAAAGGAGAGGCTATTAAAAGCACACAAGTCAAAAAAGCATATAAATCCACAAAATGTCCAGAAATAAAACGCATATCGGCAGATCCTGTTACAGTATTCCGACTAAACAAAGTTGAAAATTGACTGAAGAAAGTCTCAGCCTTATCCAGATGTAAACAAATAATGGGAAAACGTGTTCAAGCCATAGAAATATATATTTATATATTCTTAAAAAAGGGAAGAAAAATCGAATTCAGCCATATTCAACAATTGCATGCAGTCATACTTAAAAAAACTCCGTCAAAATAATAATTACCAAAAACCAAATGCTGAAAGAGCACGGAAAACATTGAAATGAGAGTCACATTAGGAAAGTAAATTAAAGAAGAAAAAAATGGCCTAAATTAGATATGATTTTTTACAGCAGAGATTTACAATTGACAATTAAACCAGGTGTTCTGAAATATCTTCGAATGTTTCTATTCAGGAAAAATTCCAGAAGGTGAGTGAAGCAATTTTGTTAAATATGTATATATATATATATATATATATATATATATATATATAAATTCAGTTGTTTCCTTCCAATTGCATTTCATGCAGGATTTGAATCATGAACTCTACCAAAATAACGAGACTCTACGAATCAAGGAGCCAGAAAGAAAATTCCAAAAATATCGAGCCAAAAAAAAAATATATATCTATGCACACGCTAAATGTTACGTAAATATAGATATAAATATAAATACAGTTCAAAAAAAATAACGAGAATGTATGAAAACTCAAAGATTGTTACCAAAAAACAAAAAGGAAGAAGAAGAAGAAGAAGAGACAGAAGATGACAAGTTCACCGAAACTAGAATTAAGAACCACATAATAGAACGAAATTTTTACAAAAATAAAAAATAAAAATAATAAAAGAAAACACACATCGAATACCATCTCATTCCGCAGTCGGTCTCTGTACGCCTCCGTCTTTGTTTATTTCGCCAAAAAAGAGGAGAAAAAGCAAAACAACACCAAAACAAACAGAAAAGGAGTCGGAATCCAGAACACCAAACCCTAGATCACGATCCAGGCCACGGCCAACCAATAAAGAGTCTCCAACGAGAACCCGGCTCGCCACATTCTCGCAAACCGTCGGGAACAACGACGAACGGGCTCAGACTCAGAGATCCGGAGCCTCCTTCGAGTCAAGCTGATAATATCACCAACAAACACCGCCGTAAACCGAAACAGACGGAGCCAGCAGTTTTCCGGCGACAGCGGACGCGATTCGCCGGAGAAGGAGCGGTTTTCCGACTGAGAAAAGAGGTTTTCCGACGAGAAGATAAGAAAATAAAAAAGGGGAAATAAAAATTGGAGGGAGAGAACAGTAGAAAGGGAAGGAGAGAGAAATGAAGGCTTAGAAAAACCGAAAAAGAGAAAAGACAGGATAATTTATAGTCTTATATACCTATAAAAAAAAATATAAACGCTTTTATCGTATAATTTAATTTCTTTTTTTTTTCTTTTTACCGTTTTCCCTATTTATTTAATCTAAAATTAATTAGTTGAAATAGAAGGTGTGTGAAGAAGGAAAGTGGGTGGTTGTTAGGTTGTTCAACCAAACGTCTGCCGGCAAAACCGCGTTTTTTTTTTTTTTCTTCCTTATTTCCGTTCGCGTTTCGCTGCTTTTTGAAGTTTTTCCGTTTTCCAACTTGACGAAATTGCCCCGCGGGGACGCTAGGCGTTTGCATTCATCGATGGTTTTTTCGTCAATTCGTTCACACGATGTTACCCAAGCGTTCCGTTTCACTTTCCTGTTTCGCGTCAGGAAATAAAAAAACAATGGAAAGTGTCAGGAAAGACGGAATTATCACGTGCGTTAAATCCCATCGGTGTCGTGTACGTAAGAGGGGAAGCTGACCGTCCACTTGGCTGCTGATCTCGGATCTCAACGGTAAACGAAAGGAGAAGCGGCCGGATCTGAAATCCCTTTCGCGTGTACTTTCTTGTGGAAGCTGCTGACTTGTACAGGATTGTTTCCACCTACCTTACAGTTAGTGAGACATCTTTTCTTAAAGTGACGATTTTCTCCTCGGTTGGTTGGCCAAACACCCAAAAACTCCTAGGGCAATTCCGACTTCTGACCCAGTTCCCAGATGTAAGGCGCAGGCGCTAAAAGGATGTCCACTTCCTACAACGTAATCGGACCAACCACCCCTTTCGTGAATGACCAATGGTAAAATGCAAAGGTCCAAACGACAAGTAGTAAGTGACACGTGGCGCAAAATTTTGTGGAGAAAAGTACACGTGGTAGTGGATAAGCCCGCAGAACCTGAACACTCGCATATTACTGTGGGTGGGGTTTCGCTTCTGCCAGAGGCGAAATAGCTGGCGGTTACAACAGGGTTCACGCGCCGGTATGACCGGCCACAGCCCTTTTGCCCTTTACTTTTTTGTGACGAGAACCCAAAGATCTCCCAAAAAAATAATTCCAAATCCACGGCGGTTTTCGGTTTCCGGTTAATGCAGTTCAGTCAAAAAATCCTATTGGTTAGCTTGCGCTTTTTTGTTACGCGGAGGTTGGGCCTAATGATTAGTTTTCCACGGTCAGCGAAAACGAAGCCTCCAAATCAACAGAGAAAATTAATTAAAGACAATAATACTCGGACTTGTGAAAAAAGTAAATCCGCGATACCAATAGTTAATTTAATTACGTGAAATACTTGGACTTGTTTACGCATAATAGTATGTTGCAATAGTATAGGGTCCTTGGCGGCTCGGCTGTCGAGGACCGAGTCAAAGGTTCACACTGGTTTTCGGCTCAGCGGCTCGGCTAGTCTACTATAGCCGGCTTAGTTTAATGAGAAATAGTTTTTGTGTTACTTGACAATGAAATGACAAAAGAACCCTTTTAAAAAAATAAAATAAAAGAATTTTATTTTAAGTAGCTTGGGTAATAAATGATCCTATCCCATCACGGAATTTACTCGATGGTACTATACGGGAGGAATAATAAGCCTACGTGCGCATGTAATGAAGTGATTGTGTACTCGCCATGATGTTTTGACAGTTGGTGTCTGAAGGAGGGTAGTTTTGGAATTTCAATCGCGGGGTTAGAGGAAGGAAAGAAAGGCTGGGGGGTTGGAGTCGGAGAGGGGTGAGATTCTGTTTCTGGAAAGTTCTAGAATTGACGAAAATGCCTGATGAACACTGCGTAATCACCTGAATGCCTCCCACTTTTTGGCGGGTGCGTATGTTTTTGGAGTACGAAGGCCTTCTTTTCTTTGGACCACAAACGAACTTATTAAGGCAAAATTATTATATAAAATTTTTTAAGGACAATTATTATTTGATAAGGAAAAAATCAAAAATGAAAAACTTAGAAAAGGAGATCCAATGCTTTTTTTTTTTTTTTTTTTTGCCTCAGAAAATCCAATGCTTTCATATCTTTCTTTTTCATTTATGATTAGCCATTAATCTTACTTGTGGTCCTCAACTCTAACTAATAAAATGTTTGAAAGGTGCATTTTTAACTAATTTTGATTAAAAATATTATAATATAAGAAAAAAAATATACATTATAACAGCTAAAAATTTTGATTGAAACTCACATTCTCAAATGCGTTATAAATCTATGTGATATTTTGAACTTTCAGAATTATTTTTCAAACAGATAAACATATCACAATACTTTTTTTAAGCACGTCCCTTTTTTTCTCCCTCTTGAAACAGTTGAATTTATCCCAAATTACCAAATTAGAAATAAGTGGAATAATAACAAGAAGTCTCTCCACCAAAAAAAAAAAAAAGGTACACTTCTTTTGCGAGGGAAAAAAAAGAGAGTACAATTTATTATTAAAAGAAGCATGTGTAAGTAAGAATCAAAGGCATAGATTCAGCAATGGAAAAGAATTACAGATGTAATGTTGAATGCACGAGATTTCTTTTTCTTGCTTTCTTTTTCATGGTGTAGGTGATGGAGTTATTATACCTCATTAATAATCATCACCTACAAAAAGTGAACAACCTAGCTAAAATGGGTTACCACCTAAGTCCATAATGAAGTTCGAATTTTTTTTTAAGTAATAAAGTTGGATATTTTCAAGGAAAATATAGAGGAATGTTCTTATAGTAAGGATTTCACTGTTTCAAAATGTATTATAAGATTGCTACCCTAAATATAATCCCCTTCTACATTAAGTAATGGTAGAAATATGGCAAAAGCTAAAGAGATATATTGAGGAGGAACATTTTTTTAATTTTCTTTAGTTTTTAGTACATAACGTATTAATATATGAGTCCTTTAGTTGGAAAATAACTACTATGAGTTGGGAAGTGAACAATGTACTATATGGGGCAGTTTTTTTTTCTCTTTTTTGTTTTTTAAATAACAGCATGTTTAATATTAGTTAGTTTTAACCAATTTTTCAATTAGGAATAATGTAAAGCTTTTAGATGCTACAGTAAAAGAAAAAAAAATGCTACAATGTAAAGCTTTTACATGCTATAGTGTTTATAGTTTTAACCAATAGTTCTAACCAACATGTCAAAACATACTCTAAAAATTACAAAAAAAAAAAGGAAAAGGAAATGTGTTCATTTGGAAAGTAGACCCGTTTGACTTGCATCAATATCGTGTCTGTTGTATAATGACATGGAGAAAATTGATCATTTTTTAAAAACATTTTAAAAACAAAAATGGGAATATTTTTGGGCATATGGATGTTAAAAATTCCAATTGTATAATACAAAAGTCCAAGTGGGACAGAATATATACGGCAAATTGGTGGTTGACTGGGTTAGTACCTTGTACGCTAGGCAATTTTTCTTCTTCTTTTTTTTTTTTTGTTTTTTTTGTTTTTGTGTTTGTTTTTTTGGTTTGAATGTGTGTTAGGCAGATTGGGTAACCAATAATAATCCCCGGCTACTTTCATCCCACGGGGAATGTGTACGTGGCTATATAAGGGCTTAGCGGGTCAATTGCAATATTACAAGCTCCATTATTGGGCAACTGTTAAAATAGTTGACGAAAATAGTTGACGATTAGCTATAGAAATATAATATATGGTTGAGAATTAGGTCAACCAACATAAAATTTGTCACAAAACAGGTTCCAAACTGATTTTACACGGTCAATAGTTTAACTGTTTGTTTAACTTTTCTTCGAAAGTAAAATAAAAGAATAAAAATAAAACCATATGAGATGAATTGGTACACAAATTACAGGAAGTAAATAAGAAAAACAAAGAGAAAAGGACAAAAAGGAATATTTTACCCAACTTCCTTTTTCATTTATTGATGTAAGCCAAAAAAAAAAAGAAGGTATCACTGTTAATTCATCCAAATGGGCAAAATACCCAAAAGTTACTTCCAAAGGCTGTACTTAAAATGCAACCAAAAGAGCCTTGTGCATTAAGAATTCATGCCAAAAACTGCCCTTACAATCAAACCCACATCCATGTTGCCAATCTTAACTGTATTCATATTTATGTGTCCCTTTCTCCCTGGCCGCTTCCTTGTAAAGGAATCTTTTTTTTTTTTTTTCAAAGACCTAATCCAATTTGCTTTGGCCACATCACAAGCAAAAAGGTATTTAACTAATACAATTCCAATCATTCAGCCTTATCATTTACAAAACTCCCACACCCCACTTTTTTAAAATTATTAGCAACAACAACAACATCACCACCACTACTTGATAACAATATTTGGGGAATCTAGTTGATAGTAGGTATCCTATTTATATACATTTCAACACCCTTCACATTATTTAACTAATTGGGATAGTACAAAAAGTGGGCCAAGGATCCACCCAATAAATGTTGCAACTAAATCAAAAGGCAAAATTTTTTAAGAAGGAAAAAAAAAAAAAAAGAGAGAGAGAGGAAAAGTTTTGGTGATCCAAAATATGTTGCACCAAAAGGGGTTAGTGAAGTCTTAATCAGCTAATTGATATGAATATTGTGATTTGTGTCTCATAGGGTAAGACAAGGGTTGTGTCAATGAATTGTCAAAGTGTTTTTGTCAAGGCAATGAGAGGGATGGGAACCTGAGCTTTTTGCCTGTCAATTGCAAGGATATTGGAGGAAGAAAAAGGGAGATAAACATTGGAAGTGGAAAAGTTTTGGGCTGCTTGAGGAAAATTCAGTGCACTGGAAAATTGGAATCACTTTTTGTAAGAAACGCATTTCATGGAAAAGTGTAAATCCAATTGGAATGTACTTGGAAACAAAGCTTAAAGAATAAGGAAAAGATGGTTACCAAGTAGAGGGCAGAAATATGGGTGGAATATGGAATACTATACTATCTATACCATGGCCCTCATTCTAGCATTTTCCAACAAATACTACCCACGGTTTCCTAGCAGCCCTAAAAGCCATCCCTTTTGATTTTCAACTAAATTTTGACGTAATTGAATGAAAAACTATGACTTTTTGGCACCTACAATAGGAACCCATTTACTGTAAAAAGTATTTTACAGCTATAGTATAAAGTACAAAACAACTACAATATAAAACTCTTGAAAATTATAATGTTTTAAACTAATATTGGTTCCAACTACGGTTTCAACCGTTGGTGCAAAATAAAGGCTAACTTCCCACATAACACAACAAAAATTATTATTGACACATGATTAAAAAAATCAACTTATATTATTTTTTCCATTTATCTACTGTTGTTACTTAAGAAAAAAAACTTTTGTTTTAATAATCGAGGGGTCAAACAATTTGAAGTGTATGTCTCTAATTTGTAAAGAAACAAACTATATGCAATGGCAGAGCTACGTGATGCTAAGCGGAGACAAGTTCCTCTACCAAATATTTTCAAAAATGTTTAAATGTGTCCTCATTTTATAAGAAAAATTATAACCGTATTCAACAATTAAAATATATCGATGTATTCTTGTTTTATAAGAAAACTACCATTGTGCCTAAACTCAATAATTAAAATATAAAACTGTGTTTGCCTTCGAACAACAACTGCTTAATTAACAGGCCAATAAACATATTCCAGGCATATTTATTTATTTATTTGACTAATATAGGAGGCTTAATTAAGCATCAATAATTGACTGCATTTTGTACTAAACCCAGGTGAGAAAATGACAGGTATAATTAGTTGCTTCACTTCTAATCATTTGGTCAACCGAATATATGAGTACCAAGGGGCAAGGAATACAAACTGCAACCAAGTACATCTCCACAAAAAGGGTCCAGATTCCAGAACAAAAGTCCTCTCTTGAAGAACATGACAAACTGAATGCTAACTATTAGAGAGCTTGGTATTAAGATTATGCTTCAATTGTCAGCTACTACTCAACCAACTATATTATATAGATATATGTATATGTTTATTATAACATATGTTTATCAATGCTTGCCATGTGCTGACATTTATGAAGGAATATTAAAAGTAGCTGGGGTCTTGGTTGCAACATGGTAAGAACTATATGATAAGCACAAGGAGAAGATCAATCAATATATTAACATGTATATTTTTTAAAACCGAAAAAGTTGTTCACAGCTAAGGATAATATTGATTAAAATTTTGTTTGTTTTGTAAAAAAAATGAGCAAGAAAGTTATATTTCTAACAGAGAAAGATTAATGAAAGATTCAACTCATTTATTGAAATCAAAGTCCAGATCACTGCAATTTCAAGTCAATTACATCTATTGTTAATCTTGGACATAAATAATCAAGGACGTGCTTTAAGAGATTGCCATGTCTTTGAATATTTTGAGATTGAAATGGAAAGGAGTACAACAAAAATTGTTACACCAAAAATTGTAAGGCTTAGTATTAACTTGTTAATAAATTGATAAATGTTAAATTACTCGATTAATTTTTTTAAAAAAATGTTAAATTACTCGCTTAATTTTTTTTAAAAAAATGTTAAATTACTAGATGAGCGATATGGTAAGATAAGCACTTCATCGTGTACACTTATATTTAATAAATTGCAACATAGTTATACGACTCGATTGTTAGAAAATTTTTCATTCATATATGCATCAATCCAAATTGCATAAAAAATCACCTAAATGCGGAAACGTAAAAGGAAAGAAATCTAACCTCTGGCCATTGATAAATACAGAAAAAATGAAGAACATCTCTAAAAGAATTCCTAAAGAAAAATTATGTGAAAGAAAGGAAATCTTCTAAACTTTCTGTTATTTGAAGAGGTGGTATATTTTTGAATAACTGCAAGGCTTAGGGACCCTCTGGATTTTTACGTGAAATTTATAAACATCCATCATCAGGGTATACGTTACCATATCTGAAAAGAGGCCTTTTTTTTGAAACATTATAATACTTTTGAATACCCTTTGGTTAACACCTTTTAGAAAATACGTGTACATTAAACCATTTAAATTTATTTTATTTATTATTATTTAAAACTAAATAAATATTAATAAATAAAATTAAAATAACATTCTACTACTTGGTCTACACATCTTTTCTAGATAACCAAAATTAACCAATCCCAAGCTTAAAGAATAAACACATGAATCATGACGATAGATCCTCTTAGAATGAGTATTATCTTCTATGTATTACAATGTATTATGTATATTAATACTAACTCATAAATAGTAACGCAACTTAACTATATTTATTTTAGGTCCAACTTTATTGATCTTTCTCAAAATAATTGAATATGTGCACAACTAAATATGAGAAAATATCACAACTAAATAAGAGTCATTAAAATAACAAAAGTACATACAATGAAATTCACATCATGGAACCAAGTCCCATTCGTACTACATGATACTTAAAATTCTTTGGTAGCATGTCTTTAGTTAAAGGATCAGCAATCATCAAATCAGTGCTAACGTGCTCAATGACCACTTTTTTCTTTAACATATTCTTTTATAGCTAAGTACTTAATATCGATGTATTTATTCCGACTACCACTCTTATCATTCTTAGGCATAAACACGGCAGCTAAATTGTCACAGCATAATCTCAATGGCCTATAAATGGAATCCATAATTCTAAGCCTAGATATAAAACTCTTCAACCACACACCATATGAAGTAGCTTCAAAATAAGAAATGAACCCGGCTTCCATAATAGAGGTAGCAGTCAAAGTCTGCTTCGCACTTTTTTAAGATACAGCTCCACCGACAAACACGAAAACATAACCAGATGTTGATTTTCGCGAATCAACATAGCTAGTATAGTTTGAATTAGAGTATCTAATCACCTCCAGAATGTCAGTCCGTCTATACATAAGCATGTAATCCTTAGTCTCTTGAAGGTATTTCATCACCTTTTTTGCAGCTCTCCAGTGGTTAACACCTAGGTTATTTTGAGGTGTGCGCAACATTCCCACAACAAATGCAATGTCAGGTCTTGTGCAGACCAGAGCATACACTAGGCTTCCAATGGCTGAAGCATATGGAATGTTTTTTATTTGTTCCCATTCGAGCTCACCTTTCGAGCACTGGTTCAAATTGAACCTATCACCCTTCACAACGGGTGCTACACTTGATAAAACAATTCTGCATCCGCAACCTCTCTAGAACCTTGTTGATATAGGTCTTTTGAGACAAACCCAAAATGCCTCAAGATCTATCCCCATGAATCTTAATGTTAATGACAAAAGATGCCTCTCCCATGTCCTTCGTATCAAAGTTCTTGAGAGAAATTGCTTTACTTCATATAGCAATTCCTTATCATTAATTGCAAGTAATATGTCATCAACATATAGTACAAAACAACAAATCCTACTCCCATTGACCTCCTAGTATGTACATTGATCATTGATATTCTCTTCAAAACCAAATGAAGAGATAACTTCATGGAACTTCAAATACCATTGACGAGAGGTTTGTTTCAATCCTTATATGAATTTCTTAAGCTTGCAGACTAAATGCTCCCCGTCATTAGAGGAAATTCTTTCTAATTATTTCATATAAACCTCTTTCTCTATATCACCATTGAGAAAATGCCGTTTTCACATTCATTTGATGCAAATTCAAATCAAAATGGGCGACTAATGCCAAAATAACTCAAAGAGAATTCTTTTTAGATACAAGAGAAAAGGTTTCTATGTAGTTGATTTCTTCTTTTTGAGTGAATCTTTTGACAATAAGTCTTGCCTTATATCTCTCAATGTTGCCCAATGAGCCTTTCTTTGTTTTCAAGACCCACTTACATACAATGACTCTTACACCATTAAGCAACTCAACAAGATCCCAGACTCTGTTAGATGCCATAGAATCCATTTAATCTTTCATGACACTATACCATAAGTCAGATTGCTTAGAACTTATGGCTTGTGAAAACATTTCAAGATCTAACCAAAAATACTCGACCAGTGGAGAAAAAATGACGTTTCCACCGCAGATATTCCCCATAAATTATTTTGTTTTTGACTTTAACTAAAGAATTCGGCCTTTTTACATCTTTGTTTGTGTATATTGTGAAATAAATATGGAGATAGTACTCGGCCAAAATGTTTCCGGACAATGGATCAAAAGTTAGAAAAAAAAAATTTCACATGTTTCAAGAAAGTTTATATAATTCATTTCCTATTGTATAGAAAAAAAAAAAAACCACCCTGCAGTGCATATTCATGTATCGTCTCCTGCAATGTTGAAGCAGTGCATATTACGCTCTGATCAACATGCGACTATATTCTAAATATTTATATTAAGTTTCATCCTCAGTGGGAAAAAAAAATAAATAAAACAACGAGGAAAAAAAAACTAAGAAATAAAGAAAGAAAAACTTTTGCAGAGTTTTGAAAGTTTATACCCGATCGATAAAGGGCATAAACTGTCGGCTTTTATGCATTAGCAAGGGACAAGCAATGTTTAAATTTACTATTTTTATTACAATAAAATAGTAGAAAATAAACGATTGCACCTTCTGAAAATAAAAATAAGTAATAAATGCATGCAAACTTTTTGGTGTTTGCTTTATATATATATATATATTATTTATTTTGTGATTTGTATCTGGATTGCTCTCTTTTTTTCCCAAATTAAAAAGAAAATCTTTTTCTCAAACAAAAGAGCTTCATAATGCACTCTTTGTTCATTAAATACTTTCAAGATACTATTGGTTCATCCCTGCCCCCTCCTCCGAATGCAAAAATGTGAAGGATTTTTATCACTTTAATACCTTATAAAACATAATATTGGCACCATGTTGTATGAGAAATAGAAAAAAAGATATCTCATAGTTTTTTTAAAATATCATGTTGATATCCTTAATTTTTTAAAACATGAAATTTCCAACTATTATAGTTAAGAAATCTTAAGAAAGAAGAAACAAATAAACTGTTAATACTTAAATGGTTCATGAAAGAAATAAGAGGAAAAAAAGTAAAGAAATATTTTGGTAACTTGTGATTTTTTTTAAGGAAATATATGAAAAGAGCAATCAAGTTAATTTAGACTGTATAAAGAAAATTAAAAAATGCATGAGTGGAACACATAGATATAAGACTCAGCTACTTAAATGAAATTAGAATACAATATAATAAAAGGGATAAATCTCATCAGGGTACGTATCATTATGGAGCGCCATACAAATATGTGTTGTTGGGCATGACACAGCACAATATTATATGGGGTCAAAATAACTACGGCACAGGATAGTAGATTGTACAGAGCTCATAGTTTTAAGCAGGCTAGCGTGACACAACACGACTTTAAACAAGATACATTGAGCAAACACGTCGAGTTCATTTTTTTTCCCTTCCTTTTAATGTTATAAAATGTTCTTTTTTATTTTAAAAGTGTAAGAAAGAAAAATTACAATACAAAAAGAAATTCTAAAAGATTTTGATGATATGATGGGCTAGTTCGATGATCTTATTATGACAAGCAGAATATAAGCACAAACACAACAAGCATGAGCATACAATGTGTTTAGGCGGTACAAAAACCACGAGAAGATTGCACACATGGAACTAGTTGAGTTTGGCTCGACCCGATTCACATTGATCACTCTAACATGTCTAGATGTTAAGAATTGTGGAGCCTAATTCAATGCCTTTTCAATTTATCACCTTATACAAAAGGATTACGAGAATCAACCTCTCTGGTAAGGTCAACGTAGGGTCCCGTCCCCTCTTGGAGGGTGTAGAGGCAAAGACCCTAGGCCAAAATTTTACAAAGAATGGTAAAATGAACAACTAGCGTCATGGCGTTAGAAGTTTAACACCGCGGCATAAGGTTGAGGAATTTTTAAAGAGTAAGTCTTCAAGCCACAGCGTTAAAAAGTTAAGGCCATAGTGTTGTGTCGTGAATCACCCTTATTTTTAGGAAACTGACCAATTCTTTTTTATACTCCTGTAAATAGGAGATGTTAAGTCTTATTTTTATAACTAAAAAATATAAAGTGGGAGAAAGGATAGAGAAAATTCTAAAGAGAATGCAATTTTTCTCTTGTAAACTTCATTATCATTATAGTGAATTATTTTGTGGCGTTTGAAAGTAGACGTAGCTCTTATATTGAGGATAAATCACTATAAATTTTATGTGTTCTTGTTTATTTTTCATTTCGTATATTTTTCGCTCTTATTAAAATTAAGGCTTCTAATTCACAACACTATATTGAAGAAGAGGGATTTCACGCTAACTAAACTTAAGCATAGGAATTTACTAACATTTTCAAAACAATCCAATTAAAATGAGCTGTCTAAGCTAAGCGAATGTATTATTTGTTGGTAATAATATGGATCGAGAGATTTCGACTAGAAATAAAATATTTTTATTTAAAAGGTGTGGACTTTATACTTTATCGTGTAAAATTATTTTAATCGCTACTTACAACCACTTGTAAAATTGTTTTTTCTGAGTTTAGTAATTTCCCTTTGGTAAACGGATAAGAATGCAAATTACATGAAGCAAAAGGTGGGTTTTTTTTTTTTTAACAACTCAATTCCAATTGAAAGAAATAACTTGCCACGTGGACTAAAAAGGAGGATCTAGAAGACATATTTAGAAAACGAAAAATAGCTGACAAGTGGAAAGCTTACACAAGGGAAGTCTTCTACTCTGACCTAAATACACGCCATTTGCTCATGTCACACTGAAAAAAAGGCAAGGCCCCCCTCCAAGAAAGAGCCCTTTACCTAAATTTTACCTTCCAAATGAAGCCCAGAATTGACCAAGCTGTTTTTGTACTTTTACTGCTCCAGTTTTTGGGTAATACCACAGTAGCTATGACTTTTCTGAGCCACGACTGTGACTCTTTATTTGTCTAGATTGATCTACCAAGTTTTGATGGATTTTCTCTATGGTGTTTAAAAAAATGATAAAATTATTTTTATTATAACATATAAAAATTTTAAATTATAGTAATTTTTTATTATTATTATAACATCTAAAAGTTTTATATTATTTATAACTAAAGAGTTATAGGGATCACTTTTATCAAACACAAAGTTAGTTTTTTTTTTAATTTTTTTTGACCGTGGGTCAACCTATTATAAACAAGAAAATAGGGTGAAAATGGTGCATCAGGTATTTAAAGAGCTGGTATATGGATGTACCAACTGAGCTATAATTTATTAGAAGGGGCTAAATCTTTCTTTTTTAATTAAAATTATACTAATATATAAAGAACTACTAATTTAAAAGAATCAAGTGTAATTTTTATATATATATATATCTATTGTATTAAAATTAAAACCACTATATATATAGGAAAAAATTTAAAAGCTAGGGGCTATGGCCCCTTGCCCCTTTTTTTCTTGTCATTGGATGCACTATTTTTTTTGGAATATTATCATTCTGGTGCCATAGTTTTAGAAAAATAACACATTGATATATTATTGTTTAGAAAATATTAAAATAGTACCTTGTAGTTTTTTAAAGTATCATTTTGATACTTTGAGTTTATGTATTTTTAACGTGAAATTTTCTTTTTACCTTTTAATTAATGAATCCCAAATTAGTTTTGTAAAATTATAATAGAAAATCAAAACAAAAGATTAAACAACACTCATCTAAGAAAAATATATAGGTAAACTTATTCATTTTTTGGCATTATTTGTATTTTTTTTTTATATTTTCACAAAATAATTTGAGGTTCAATAACAAAAAGGTAAGGTAGATATTTCATGTTATAGTCACAAAATACAGACTCAGATAATAAAATGATATTTTTAAAAAATTATTGTGATATTTTTTTAAAACACAGGATACCAAAAATGATATAATTTTTTTTAATTTTGTTATTTTATATAGATAACTTAATTACACAAAAACTGGTAAGGAATGGTACTGGACCCCATTTACATGGGCGCGGACGATGATTTCCATTTAAAGGTCTTTTTCTTTTCTTTTCTTTTCTTTTCTTTTTTAATATCATTTATCTCCTTCACCATGTTAAAGAAACAAAGGAGCAATTTTTTTAATCCATGTGGTTAAACGATAGTAACATGTGGAATAAATAAAAGGATTTAAATGGGGGGTGTACTTTAAATTCTAAGTGTTGACTATTGAATGAAAAAAAAAAAAAAAAAAACAAAAAGACCTAGGCAAGCAATAAGGTGATATTTGGCTAGATCGGATGGAAAAGGAATAAGAATGTAATGGAATGAGTATAGAAATGGATTGAATAGTTTATTCATATTCCTTTGTTTGGTTGAACATTGGAATATAATAAAATAGTAATTGTTTTTATGTAAATACCCATTTTATTTAGTCATTAGTAATATTTTAAAACTAAATTCAATTATGTTCTAAAGTGTTTTTTTTTTCTATTTTTTAAATGTTTAGAAGTTATTATTTTATTTCAATTATATTGTTTCATTAAAAGTAGAGAGTTAGTAAGAAAGTATGATTTTATATTAGGATAATGATCGGGGTATTTAAAGTAAATTTTAGGACATTAGGAAAAATAACTTAGGAAGAAAATTTTCTAATTAATATCAGTTTTGAAATGGAATGATCATTCAATAAGTTCACTTTATAAATTGTCATTCAACCATTTTGGTAGAATAGCAATTCCATTAGAATGACTATCCGTATCACTTTTTGTCGAACCAGACATAAAAATAATTAGATTTTAAAAATTATTATTCCATTACAACAGTCATTTCATCAAATCAAATATACCTTAACTAGTTATATCTCCTATATTATATGCTAAAACATGAATGATATTGTACATACTGATCAGTATAAACACGCAAACGTGGTTGTTGTTTAGGAAACATGCCAAAAGTATGTTACTAGTAAATATTACGTTTTACATATATATACCATATATTTGCTCATTATTAAGTACATTGAATTAGATTTTCGGCTCATTATGGAAGTCAATTCTTGTGATGTTTTCACATTTCTAATGCAGCCTCCGTTGATACACGATTGGTCTAGCAAAGCCTTAAGAGAGAGAGGGAGAGAGGTTATAGTATGACAATGGAAGCAACCACGTAACATGCCAAAAGGGCCAAAAAAGCAAGTCTAACTTTTCCACCTTCATTTGTTGGTTGCTTTGGTGAACAAGACCCTTTTTAATTTTTGCTCTTTTTTTATTTTTTTATTTTTTACAAGCTCGTTCATATTTTTGGGGGTGAGAATAAAAGCCACCGTGTTTTGCTTTCATACTACCGAGAAGGGAACCCTATTATTCGGTGCCACAACCTGAAAAGGTTTTAAAATAGCATCACCATATTGCCAGCTGCTTTTGTTTTTTTTTTTTAATCCTCTAAACATACTTTATTCAACTTTTATGCCTTTATTGGGCACAAAATTAGGAACCCAAATGTCGTTTGCAAGCATAAAAATAAGGAATTCGAATCCTCCCACCGTTAAATTAAAAGAAAAAACTTAATTTTTTTTGGTTTTTTTAAAATATTTATATATTTATATTAATAGTGTGTGTTTTTAAACTTAAATACATTTAAAATTATTGTTTTATCAATAACTCACTTTTTATGTTTGTCTCAAAGAAATCTCTCTTTCCATTTGTTTTTTTTTTTGTTTTTATTTTTTTTGGTTGTTACTTTTTAGTTGTATGGAATTGCTTTGGGAGTGTGTGTAAGCTACCAATAGAACATGCAGGTTCCCATTTGTCACTTTGTCGGTCGTACTTTTGATTCTATTTACATATATGTACAGTTTTTAGGCACATATATAATCATAATGCATTAGGTTAATGTTCCTTGACACTTCAGCAAGTTCAGCTTTTTGTCCTTCAAAAAACCTTATCTTTTGCTCCTTTCATTCACCAACTAGTTTCTTTATTATTTTTTTATTCCTTTAGTGATCAATATTTATCCCTTAACCCAATACTCTTTTGGTTTTATCATTCTTTAAGGGTAATTTGAACTTTATATAGATGGGGTGATTACTATAATCAAAATCATATGAGATTTGTTCTAATACTTAGAAGGAACAATTAGTGGCGATGAATTGCATTTGGAAATAAACAAAAAATAGTACAAAACAATTTCACATCAATATTATTAATAACGATGACAAAAATCTCAACTAGCCCCATCTTTTGCGAGTCTTGTTTTTTGGCTTCCCCTTTATCAACATTCCCCCAACAATATGTTGGCAAAAAATGCAGTATTGAAGCTCATTTGGGGAAGAGTGTTTTATCCAAATAGACTTGTACAATTATACATTTAGAAAAGGAACACTAACTAAGTACACCGATTATTATATAATTATAAAAAAATTATAATTATTTATCAATCAATACTAATAGGGTTTGAATAACAAATATCATTTCACAAAAAAAAAAAGAAATAGAAACTAAAGAAAAAATATTTATAATTTTGACCAACGTTAGACATGTGGGGTTTGTCCACTTTTTTTTTTTTACCCCAAAAAAAAGAAGAAAAATAATAATTATAATGGCAAAATATAAGACATTGACATATGAGGTAAAGATTTTGTGGGGAGATCAATATATATGATGGAACTCCACATAACACATGGCATGAAATATTAGGAATCCGATATGAAGTAGTTGAATTTAATTTGGACTGATTCAAACTCCCAAGACCAAGAAGTTTCTTAAGTCATGGTTCTTCGCCTAACAAATCACTTTCATTCAAAATTTTCAAATACGAGTCAAAGACTGAACAACATTTTAGTCACTTTCTTGACGTGTTCAAGCAAATCTGACCGTTGATAATTTCGATCTTTAATTAACCCATCTTTTAAACAAACGAAAGCAAAAGCTTAAAAAAAAAAAAAAAAAGGTACCCGGATTGGTGGATCTGTGGTTCTTTTTTGTTTGATTAGTGCTGACAGACATATGGTCAAAAAGAAAATAAAATTAGGGGCACAAGAATTTAGAAGAGTCTTACTATAACGTTCTAATACCGTGGACTAATTTTTAAGCCATTTAAAAATGAATTAAAATCCATACTTTGCATATAAAAGTCAGATTTTGTATTCCAGCAAAAGAAAAAGAAAGTCTGAGTTTGTAAAAGTAAGAAGCGTGATCAAGGTTGCAAAATGTTTTGGGTAACCTTTTAGCAATGCAATGCTCCTTTTAAGTATGGTAAGAATTATGCCCCTCCAATAGGATAGTTTTAATTTTGCGCTTTTATAGGACTACTTAAAAGTCAACAAAATGTGTTTTGTTGAAATTATCTCATCCTCAGGTTATCAGTGCCGCACCCTAGGGTAATCTATTATGTTACAACTAGTATTCTATCAGCAGTGACCATCGGTCAGCAAAGTAATTTATTTGATTTATGTCGTCTTTTTTTGCAGAGGACCAATCCTCTCGATATCTATAGCCGGAGCAATATGCTATATCACCAGTTGTCATCGATCGGATTACATCGTCAGATTCGAAACAGATCACTAATTGTTCGTCAAGCTAATCTGATAGATTACTAGTGGTAATCCACCACAATAAATGCCGGAATCAAAGATAATAACAAAAAAAAGTCACCAAACCACCCAAAATGATTAACATAATATTAATTCATAAATTTAGAATTTACAAAAAAATGAACAAAATAACAAGATTGTCAAAAATAAGGTCCAAAAATCATACAAAAAGAGTCTCGTACCTATTTTCTACAATTTTATCAAGAACAAAAAAACATGAAAATAGCACAAAATACGTGAAAAATTCTCATGTATGTCCCCTTTTTATATAAAAAAAGTCTCATATATGTGCTTCAGTATTAGATCGATAAACGGATCACTAATCGTTCGTAAACTAATCTGATAGATTACTACTGGTAATCCACCACAATAAATGCCGGAATCAAAGATAATAACAAAAAAAAAGTCACCAAATCACCCAAAATGATTAACATAATATTAATTCATAAATTTAAAATTTGCAAAAAAATGAACAAAATAACAAGATTGTCAAAAATAAGGTCCAAATATCATACAAAAAGAGTCTCGTATCTATTTTCTACCATTTTATCAAGAACAAAAAAAACATGAAAAATAGCACAAAATACGTGAAAAAGTCTCATGTATGTCCCCTTTTTATATAAAAAAGTCTCATATATGTGCTTCAGTCTAAGATCGATCACGATCTTTGCCGACAATGATTTTTATAAAAGAGGGAGAGAGAAGTAATGGGCGGTGTATTGAATTTTCCATTTATCATGATATTAGAGAAAAAGAAGAGGCTCATGGAGAAATCCTCGTTCGATTTTATCCACCCCATCCCGAGCTGCGGCCTCCTTTTCCCGAATTTCTCCAATTGTGGAGAAAGAGAGATTTGAAAAAGGAGGCTAGGGTTGGAAAAGAAAATAATGAATGAGGGTAATTGGCTCATTTTATATTGTGATCAAAGAATTCAAGGGGTAGACAAAAATGAGAGTAATTAGGTCATTTTATACGACGACTTTTCATGTGTTGAAATTGTTGTATAATGGCCCCATCATCAATATCATCAAAACTTTTTTTCAATTAATTAAACAATCATTTATCCGCTGATCTCCTATTCTAATGTGTACTGGGTTTTTATGATAGTCAATTAAAAATGCTCTCTCTACAATAGCAGTACCAACAACTAAAAGTAATGCCAAAGTCTTAAAAAATTACTAAGTTCTGAACAAAGACCCCTAAAAAAGTTAAATATATATAATCTTATACATTATAAAATATTAACCCCTAACAAAAAACCCTAACTTCGTCATTTACACCAACTATATAAGATTGAAGTTGAACATCAAGTGCCAGAACCAAAATACTCCATCCAAAAAGCTTGCCTTATTCTTTCCATCCAATGAAAAACGGGTTACGTCATTTTAATAAACCTTTGCTTTGAACAGAACGATTATTTGGCTAAAAAAAAAAATCCCTCGTACCAAACATCTTTATCTCTTTAATCAAGTCATAAACTATGCACACAAATGGCCATTGGCGCTCATCCCGTTGTTGGAGTGACGCTTATGATTAAGTTCTCCACTGCTGACGATGACAACGTTAGCGAAAGCCCCCTCAATCGAAAGATGTCTTGATTGTCCTCTCATGCCTCCTACCATCTCCACTCCCAGATCTGTCCGAGTGTCCCCATCTTTCCTTAATACCAAAGTCACTACATAGTTGGATTTGACTATCCTTTAAAAAGGTTGCCACCAACTCATTTATGTGTTTAATAAGATGGTTGAACTGTTTTTACTGTAGCATATAAAAGCTTTACACTGTAGCGATTTTTTATTGTCATTGTAGCATATGAGAGCTTTATACTTTTTATAACTGAGAAAGTAATCCGGATCACAACCTACAAAACACGTGTATAGGTCATAACAATACTCGGTCCTTGATTTTGACGGAATAGAGCGTACTTGACTAATTTTCAGTCTAAGATAATTTAACCTTTCTTTGGGCATTGTTTGACCAAAGATTCATCATAATATCCAACCAATGACTCACTTTTTCATGAAAACAACAATACTTTAGATGTTGTTTTTCCTCGTTAGTTGACAGTTTTTCTACATACAATATTCGTATTTCTTTATTTTATTTATTTAAATTTCTTCTAGTGCTTCAACTTTATCCATACTACCGAGAAATTCAAAGTGGCTCACTTTGTTTTTCCTTTTTAAAATGCTTGGATCCTTTCCTCTCTTGTTTTAGAACCATTCTAATTTGTGCTTTTCTTTCACATATGATATGCACAAAGAAGTCTCCATGCCTTTTAGGTAAGTTAACGGTATAGTGCTAGACTCCATGTGTTTCAAGCTTTAGAAAATGACTTGACGAAATCCCTCATGGCATGGATTTTAATATGAATACGGTATTCAACAAACTTTCTTTTCATACATAGCTTGACTAGCTCCTTCTCGAATATATCTGAAGCACAATCTAGAGCCTTTTTTTCCCCTAAATTTTGGCACATAATCAATCAATGATTCTCTAATTCTTTATCATTATCTTAAAAAAATCAATAATGCTAAAAAATTCTGGAGTTATACAGAATTTGGTGTAAAATTGTTCTACCATTTCATCCGATGCTCCCATGCGGTAAGTTAGCATACCATGAATAAGCCTGATCTTTTAGTGTCTTCGAAACTTATTGCAATGTTAGCTCGAGATCATGGCCACATGTCCGCAAGTTGTCAACCACCTCAATGATGTACTCTTTTTTTTTTCACATTGTACTAAATTTTGGACTAGTGTATTTCTTAGGGTATAGATTGCAGTTAATTTATCATTCTCAGTTTATAGGATTCTAATAATTCTTCTTTTGTTATAAATCCATCAGAAAGAGAGAAAGGACAACTAGCTTTGTCCCATTTGGTATTCTTTATTATGGTGATGATATTATGAGGGTTTGTCATATTTATTTCATCCCTGCTACTGTTTCTAGTACTTGTA
Source organism: Artocarpus heterophyllus (assembly GCA_025403435.1). Lineage (NCBI taxonomy): Eukaryota > Viridiplantae > Streptophyta > Magnoliopsida > Rosales > Moraceae > Artocarpus > Artocarpus heterophyllus. The sequence continues at coordinate 24,684,371 of CM046343.1, forward strand.
TTATAGCTTCTTACTGTTTTTATATGCTTTCAAACAATACTTTCAAGCTTTGGTCATTAGCAACGACGGCGTCTAAGCTGTCATGTTGTTCTTCCATGGAAAATTGGTCAAAACAATTTCTGATCATGCACAGTTAGAATTTTTCTTTTTAATTCTAAGGCAGTGTTTAGCAACATTAGCTACAAATAACGGTATAAAGTTTTCATACAGTATAGTGTACAACAAAGTGTAAACAAAAATTCTTATATGCTATCACTACAAGAAAAACTACATTTAACGACATATTATTTACGACATGTAGTTTTTGAATGTCGTTGAAAAGTACATACAACGACATCTCCAACAAAGATGTCATTAACGACATTTGAAACAATAATTAACGACATCTATATAAATGTCGTATTAAAGGTCTCCTTTTAACGACAATAGTTTAGTGTCGTTAAATTATTTAACGACAAGTAGGAGATGTCGTCAAAACCTTAGAGATTCTACGACACCCCTTATAGACGACATTGGTCAAGATGTCGTTTATAAGGGGTGTCGTAGAATCTCCAAAGCTTTGACGACATCTTTGACTTATCGTTAAATAATTTAACGACACTAAACTATTGTCGTTAAAAGGAGACCTTTAATACGATATTTATATAGATGTCGTTAATTATTGTTTCAAATGTTATTAACGACATGTTTGCAGGAGATGTCGTTGTATGTACTTTTCAACGACATTTAAAAATTATATGTCGTAAATAATATGTCGTTAAATGTAGTTTTTCTTGTAGTGTATAATATTTAAACTAAATTTTATTTCAAATCAAAGTTCCTAAACAAATTATAAATTTTAGGTCCATTCTTTTAGATCCATAATAATGACATTTTTCATCTCTTCTATTTGCGTTATGTCTCTGCATATATTGATATTTATATATGAACTAGTTAGAATCGTGTACTTCGCACGTGCGTGAGACTCAGCAATGGCACTTGTTTCATTTATTTGGTTTAATTATTAGACAAACCAACAAAGCATATTAAACATTAATGATTAAATATTAATGATTAGACTTAATTCAAAGAGAATAAAGAACTAGAAAAAAAAAATAATAAACACAAAGTGGCAAAGAATGCCTTTTAACCTTGACAACAAATATCATTTTTAAATGTAAACTTCTTGCAATGCCAAATAATCTTGTTCCCCAGACATTGATAAAAGAACTTTGCTACGATATATTAGCTGAAAGTATTTTATTTTCTCTAAAAAAGGTACTTATTATTAGTGTGCGTGTACAATTAAAGGTTACAAGAAAGGTTAGCAAGCAAAAAGATAACAAAAAAGCCAACTATATGCTCTAAAATAAAAAAGGAATACCCTCAACAGTTAAGAAAGTGAGAACAAATATTGTTGATCTAGTATTTACAAAGATAAAATCCTTTAAAAAGTGATAAGTTAAATTAGTGTAAGAATGATTTGCAAAATCTGATGCAAAAAAATGATGACATCTGCAAGGTAATTAGTTACTCCAAAAAAGGTAATTATCAATTCAAATAGTTAACATAGATAAAAATCTACTATCTAGCTAATTTAATATTGCACAACTAACCTGATAGGTCACTCAAACCAGACCAAAAGTACCAACATAACATTAAGATTGGATCTTCCAAAAAAGACGACCAATACAATATTTACAATTACAATGAATGTAAACACAGGAGAAATGAATAAACCCAACAATTTGTCAGCAATATTCTCAACAACCGAGCACAAGAGTCTGCCGTAGTCCCAATTACATAAAGAAAACATCATCTGTCATGAATGCCAAACCTCAACCCCACCCTCCACCAAAAAAAAAAAAAAAGAAAAAAAAAAAACTTTCACACAAAAGCCATTAGACGCACATTTGAATAAGTTTTTCTTCCATTTGATGACAAAAAATACTTTAAATCAATTTCACTTTAAATTAATTTTCTCCAATGTTTTTACTCTTAACTGTATTTTGTTTGTTACTATAAGACCCAATGACTTTCCTTCTCAATATTGCTCGGTTCTAAGAAAAAATGAGAACAAAAAGGAAAAAGAAAATGAAAGGAATAATTTTAATAAAGCGGCAAAAATTACTAGGCACAATTACACCCAGAGCTTCGGGCTTTTCACTCTTTTAAACTTCCTCGTTTGAACAAGTGACCCCTCAACCTCAAACTAACCTATATAAAGAGCTTCACTCCAACCTGCAATTTTTATTAGTGCATTGTGGGTTGAGATAGAAAAAGAGCAGTAGAAAGAGAGATGAAACCTTTGAATGATAAGAACCAGGAAGGAGAGAAAAGTTTTTCTTTAAAATAAAAAATTAGAAAAAGGATAAGATAGGAAAGAAAGAAGCTTTCAGCCGTTAAACAACTTTCTTCGACCACGTTTTGGTCGTAAAAGTTGGAAACATTTTGAAACTTCTATATTAGGTATAGATTCGTATGTTCATGTATCATTTTAATGTGTATATATATGATACACAAACACACATACATACATACGTATACGTATATGCATACATACAGGTTATATGTATATGTAAATATTACAACGGGTCAAAGCTCGTCATGGCGATGTATGTCCAACACCATATTAGAACGTTGACTTCATTAGTTAAGGATTCATCTGGATGATATACGCCTTAACGTTATCAATAATTATGTTTAGTTAGAATGTATTATCCTTAGCATTAAGCACAATGCGGTGTTCATGAAATCCATGAATTCTTGAGATCTGTCTAATGTAATCCAATCTAAAGGTTTTGGATTAGATTATTAAGAGTTTTGATTGATTTTGGATTGAGAAAAACTTAATCCGAAGGTTTGAGATCAGATTACGGATCAAGGAATTCTCAATTCATCTATTTTGTCAATCTAAAACCCCATATATATGTATTTATATATTTTATAATTTTAATAATATATATTTAAATAAGATTTTTCTTTTTTTACTAAGCAGTTATTATCAGATTGTATCTAAAAGACTAGCCCAAGTTAAAAATATAAAATTTTAAGAAAAGTGATTGAAGTTAAAATGCTTTGAAGTTTTAAGTGCTGAATAATAATTTATTTTGAGTTTTTTTAAAAGACTTGATTTTAAGTTTTGTTAAAGCTAGTTTGTCTTAATGATTGGTTTCAACAAAATTAACTTTATTAAGCTATTTTATATTTGTGACAACCGTAATTCCCTTGAGGCGAAGAGGACTAAGAAAGGGTGGGTTGTGCAGTCTCATATTGCATGGGAACGGTCATAGGTAGTGGTTCATAAGTAATGACACCACTTCCCAATGGTATGACGCCTTTTGGGGCAAAGCTCAAGAGCAAAATCGTGAGGCTTAGACCCAACGTAGACAATATCATGCCGACAAGAGGTGCGGGTCTTGAATTGCAGATTAACAATGTAGGCCTTTAATTGGATAATTTGATAGCCTATACGCACAACGGGTACATTTTATTTTGGGCATGGATTTGTGCCAATCGCTTGCCATTGTCAACTTATGGGCATGGCATTGATCGCCGTATTAATTACGACAATGCTAAGTGTTGTCCCTGGTGCAGTCGCTAATGGTACCAAATCCGTAAGGATTTATGATGCCTTTTGATGATAATAAGATATATGAAAATATATATCGTTGGTTTATAAAAAGGGTCATATAATTTATAAAAATATACCGTTGGTTTTTAATCTTATCAAATATGTATATTTGGATTACGTTTAATACATAAATTCATATTTTTTTTTTGTCAATATTTAATTTTGATCTCAAAAAAAAACCAAAATACCCTCAAGAAAAGAAAAACTTAAATTAATTTCTAAAAATTTGTGAAAATACCATTATCATCACCTAAAAAAGAAAGTACCTTAGGCTTATCGTTGCCCCAATCTTAGCTAGCTTCACCACCAAGATGCAAGATCTGAGTCATCCATTGGGTTTGCGGAGTAGCATGGAATAGAGGGGTCGCCTGAGTAAGAACAGCGAGTGTTGGCCGGCCTCTAAGGATTGCTAAGGGAGGGAGGGTGGTTTGCCTAGGCTCACGGAGGGAGGACAGTCAGGGCGTTGTGATTTCACAGGGATGATAATGTAATGCCTGGCTCAATGTCAATGACGTAATGCGAAGGGACGAGTTTGAAGGCCTAATGCACGGGCGATATTGACAGTGATTGGTGTGTGCACAAAACCAACGATGGTCGTGTAGAGGACAAGGCCCAAAAAATGTTGGACTATGCGAGGGAAAGATAAACGGCTTTGAGTGCAAAAACTCTACAATGGCTGTTCAAAGGGAAAGAGGCCGGTGGTGATGGGTGGGCTACGACCAAGGGCAACAACTGATTGGTCCCTCAAAGTTTTGTTGATGTTAGTGTTAGGGTTTAGAAAATTTTTAATGATTAACGACTAAGATCAAAGCACAATGGGATCAGTGGTTGATTTTTTTTTTTAGTGTTTTATTCATTTTAAATGCATATAGTTCCCCTTTTTAATTTTTTATTTAGGGGTATATTGGGCATTTTAGAGGTCAAACATGTATTGATTGATAAAAGACATGAATTTATAAAATAAATATAATTTGGTGGTATACATTCGATGATATTACAACTAAAGGTATATTTTGTGAATAAGCCTAAAACACAGGATAAGATAAACTACTCTATATATACATGTACCATACAAATTTACAAGAATAAATCAAAAAGAATAAAAAAAATGTTTGCAGATATATGTGTATGTATATGTATGTATGTATATATGGGCAGTGCTTCCATCTGTATGGGTGGCAGCTTCAATATATTGTAACTGTTGAGATTTAATCGAACGGTTGAGATTTGTCCAAGGGTATGTGAAAGAGAATGTAACTGGCATTTGCCTTAGCCGATTTACTACCTATCATTAGTAGTCTCCTCAGTGCACTTTAGGTTTTAGTGGGCACAACGAGGTTTTAAGGGCCTGAGTGACTAGAATATTTGGCTTATCTTTTAGTTCCTTCATTTCAAACAGTGGGACGAAATCTTGTTGAAGGTCGAATTTTGATGATGATTGCTCTGCTGCTTTTAGCGGTGGTTGTCCTATGAGCGATTAAAGTGGCCAACCGGTGAAGTGCGTTGCAGGTAGGTTATTTTCCCATTGTTTTTTTTATTTATTATTTTTTAGGAATGTTAATGGTGGTAGATTTTGTCAGATCCAAAATTAGGGCTCTTGATGTGTAATGGATTGAAGTTTGTTGTATTTTTGTTTATCTTTTTTCGTTGTGTATAGGATGCATCTCTTTTTTCTTTTCCCCTCATAGCCTTCCTAATCAAGACAATACTAGCTTCGGGCAAAAATAAGGAGCATTAGGTTTAATTTTCTACCAAGAAAACTCAATGTAAGCAATTACAATATCATCAAATTTGGTAAAATACTTTAATATGTTTTCCTCTTTTCACTACTAGAAATTTGAGATTATATGACATTCATTTAATGACCTTTTTTAAAAAACAGTAGTAATAACGGAAAAAAAACGCAGGGAGTTACGCCCGAGAAGATAAAAATTGTCGTGGTAAAACTGTCATGTAAGAATAAGCATTACATGACGGTTTTTGTAAAAACTATCGTGTAATGTTGCCCCTAGGGCTTTTTATTTTTTTGAAACCCAAGCCCCCCTACATTCAAACTCGATTTCTTTCTCTCAAACTCTCTTTCTCAAAATCGCTGTCGCCATCGCTGTCTGTTCATCCTCTCTTTCTTTATCTCATACCCCTCTGCGTCTCTTCTCCTCCCTTGCCTCCCCCCTCTACCTCACCCTCCTCCTTACCTCGCCCCTGCCCTTCCCCTTCCCCTTCCCCTTCACCCTCCCCCTCCCCCTCCCCTAACTCACTCTTGCCCTCCCCTGCCCCTCCTCTCCTTTTTCTCCCCCACCTCTCCGCTTGCCCCCTCCCCTCCCTTGGCCCCTGCCCCCTCCCCTCCCTGCCCCCCTCCCGCCTCCCCCTTTGCCCCCGCCTCCCCTCTGGACCCCCTCCCTTTTCCCTCCTGCAGCCCCCGCCTCTCCCCTTATCCCCTCCCCTCCCCTCCCCTCCCCCCCCCCCCAACCCCCCCCCCCCCCCCCCCCCCCCCCCCCCCCCCCCCTTCCCCTAGCCCTTGCCCCCGCCTCCCCCGTCCGCCCCTGTCCCCACCTCCCCCTTTATATCTCTCTCTTCTACCAGTTGATGTGGTTTTGGTGAGTCTGATTTGTGAGAAATTAGAGATGATTTTTTTTTTTTGACATTATGGGATTTCTTTTACAATGAGGATGGAGTGGGTGAATAATACTATTGGTGAACGTGAGTTATGAGACATTTGTGACATGAATTTTTTGTGACATTTTGTTTAATGACATTGTGGGTGAATGTGATAATTAAATATGATTTGGGTGTTGGTTGTGAATATGTGATTATCGTGTTATTTGGATGAAGATATTTAAAAGTTGAAATAGGTATGATGTGTTTGTATAACTTAGATTGACTAATAAGTATCTTTTTATGTGTTGATATTTTTTATGAGTGATGATGATTAAATATGGTTTGGATGTTGGTTATGAATGTTTTGGATGAAGATTTAGTTTAAATATTAAAATGAGGATGATAAGTTTCCATAGGTTAAATAGATTAATAAGTATTTATATGTATTGATTTGTTTATGCATGATTATTAAATATGTTTTTGTTGTTTGTTATGAATATATGATTGTTAGGGTATTTGAATGAGGATTTGCTTAATTATTAAAATTGGTTTATGCATTTGGATCACGTTCCACAAGATCTAGGGGGAAAGAAACACCAAAAAAAGAAAAGTTCTATAAAAGCAAGATAATCATAACCTAAGGTAAAACAAGAACAAGAACAAGAACAACCTGTTGCGAATGAGCCACTACCTGCATTTAACTTCTGTTCAATACCTCTAGAATTTATGCAGCTGGCTTTGTATCAACATTTTTTAATGTATGATGGGTTAATGATTCAATACCAGATACCGAAAAATATCACTGGCAATGAATTGCCTATCTATGTGGAGTATGAAGACATTTATTACTTCATCATCTTTGATTAAATCAGGGTGAACTGTATCATGGTATACCTCAAGAATAACTCTATCCTTAATTCTTACTTTTTAAAATCTAAGTAGAGTTGCAAGGTGCTTTTAAATAATTGAGTGTATTGTTTTTTACTGTAGTTTTTTGGCGAAATATTGTGAACTGTAAGGCAAGGCACACAATTTCGCCTTCATATCTCTGGCAATGTTTCAAGTGTTACAAGAGACCCATGGAGTGATTACAGAGAGTGTGCCACGTCATTCCTCTACCTATTAGCTTAAGCACCGAGGGGAAAATTATGCTTCGTGCCATACAATGTTGGAGAACATTAGATGTTGGTAGTTTTTTTACCATGGAAGGACCAAATATATTGGTTTGATCCCCTCAAACACCCACCACGTGATGATTTCGTATCACCCACGATATTGTAAGTATCGATTTTTCTTATAAAATTAATTATATTAAGTTTTACATAATTGTATTGTCTATTAATTCATTTAATCATGGCACATTGTAAGGACGCTTAACAATTAGAAACTTCAAGCAGGAAGTGGTGTAACATTCTTACTAAACAAAATGTTATATTCTAAACGTAAGTGTCCAAGACAATAAAGAAACGTAGAATATGGCCTTTTTATTCTGCGTTTCATGCAGGATATAATTAATAGGGGTATATAAGCCCTAGCAAAAAAAAAATTATATACATATGGATATAAATTAAGTTAAAATAGAGTGGGTATAATTTGTAAATAGGTAATATCATGTTTAGATAAAGATAGTAGATATATGATTGTGCCAAATAGTTTAAATATAAAAGATATTGTAAATACCTTGTAATTTCAATATACATCATTTTTTGTATGCAATCAAGGACTTGTAGTAATAAATAACACACGGGACTGCCCATCCCATGGGAAATCAAAAATTTAGGCAATCTTTTTTTGTGCAAGACCAATTTTTTGCGACGGTTTTAGGCAAAAACCGTCATGAAAAACAAACCTTACATGACGATTTTTACAAAAACTGTCGTGTAAAGTCGTGGTATACCAACTTTTCATTACGGTTTTTATAAAAATTGTTGTAGAAACATGATATTCTATGACAGTTTTTACAAAACCATCGTAAAAAATTCCTTTTATCATGATGGTTTCTACAAAAAACCATCATGATGGAGGTCCCCTGAGACACCTCAAATTGGCACCTATTTTTGTTGAAAAATAATACGCAATAGAATTTTAAAATTTTTTATACCAGAGTATTTTTCAAAACACAAGTTTAACACGCTATATGCATAAATTAACCATATCTTACTAACCTCGTAAATGCTAAAAAGCTCCTGCAATCCGTGAAGAGTATAACATTCCAGAAAAGCCTCAACCAACTTGTCTTCTTTACTATTCTCTATCCACAATTGGAGTGCATGTGGGTGCACGTCGTTTAGCCTTTCTCTAGTGACTCTTCTTCCAACCAATTAAGAAAAACCCAAAGCTATAGTTCATGATTTGTAAACAACAGCTCTTTAGGGAGTTGTAGAGTCTCACTCTAGATTTCTCAACTGATCTAAATAACAATGAGTCTCACTCCCTTTTTTACAGAGGTTGGGCCCAAGAGTCAGTTCTTATCAGATTGCCTGAAAATTTAACAGGATTTTGATGAGCTAGCAAAAGGGACCTGATGGACCTATATAGTTCAAGTTCTCGATAATTATAAAACTGAATATCTCAAATATATATTTTATAATTATCAACTCTAACGCTACTTCACTAAAAGCTTAGAGCTACACTCTCGAACTATATAGAATTACGAAGCTTCTATAGCTAAGTCTTAAAGACATATCATAATGTATCATATCCTCATAGGATTATCATAATCGGCTTAAGGACAAGTTCTATCTTACTTTTTTGATTATTTTTATCTTACGTTCCATTATCTCACTATCGAAAAACTTACATTCCAAAGATAATATATCATTCGGTTACACCTATGTATCCAAATGATTGAGTGCTCTAGTTTTCTAATTATAGGATAACGCCTATAAGAAGATATCAACTACTTCTAAAAAGGAGCTATGGATTCCATATCTACGAATAACAGGTCTACGCTATCAAGAGTCATGCCTCCAATATATCAGCATTCGTACTACTATTAAAATGTGGATGTTACCCTTTGGTACATCAAAAGACATAAGTCAAGACAATAGACCCACTATTCATCTCAAGATTAAGATACAATACATATGATTGTCTAAAGTGAATCGATTTGCTAAGACAGAATTATTAATCCAAATCAATTTACTTTATGTTCCAATCCAACACATCGTCACCTATGATCATGTGTCAATGTTTCTATTTCGGGAGTCCACCTCCGATGGTCAAGACAAACTATCTCCCGTTAGGGATATGGATAACATAACAATCTTTCCATGAATAAAGCGCCCAACTTTATTCCCTTGATTGCGGATCTTATAATTTAGACCGTCACCTTAAGAATTGTGTCTTCCACATAATCTATCCATCATATGCCCAATTCTTAAAGGTTCAGAACGACAGTCTTAGACTTTTGTTTGCTTAACATACATTCAACAAATATGAATGTAAAAAGAACAAGATTTGGTATATAAATAATAAATAAATTCTTTATTGATAAAAATAGTTCCAAAAACATATTACATTTTTACTCCTTAGGACATACATGTCTAACAAATTTGAGGTTCCACAATAGTAAAAAATCATTTTAAAAACTCGATTTTGTACCATGACGGAGGTTTTCATAACGGTTTTTTAACCATCGTGAAAGTTTTCCATGACGATTTAAAACTATCGTGGAATGCCTAGTCTACACTAGTGTTTTTTTTTTCCATTTTATATTACCATTTTCCTCACATATATGCATATATAGGATTTTGCTTTCATCCATCTAGATGGAAGCTTCATCCATGAGGTGTTAAGCAATTAGAGGAAAAACTATTGATTAGTTAGAAAAGTGTGATATATTATATGCTAATATCAAATTTTTAATTGAGAAATTATTAAGCTTTCCACCTGTTTCTTCCAGTTGTCTTGACGAATTAACAAGGCAAAGTTGTTAATATACATACATTGGTGGCAATTATTTTTTAAGTTGTGGACGGATTGATGCTTCCAGAGGACCATATAACTTATCAATGTAAAATGCATCTCTTTTTTTGTATTTGAACGTTACTTTTTTATAATACAAATGGATGCTGAACTGATTTTAATTTGTGTGTAGTTTTGATGGGTGGTCACTAGCTTAAACGCATTCCTAGCTAGTGATTACGGCAAATGTAACATGTCTTGTAATTGAAAAAAAAATAGGACATTATTTTTTAATAATTTTAGGATATTATGGTTTTAGAAAATTAATTTTTTAAATCAATTAAAATGACAAATTACCATCTTCCGGTCTAAGAAAACAACTCATGGGCTTGGAATATTTTTTTTTTGGTGATAAATATGATGATGATATATTAAAAATTAGAGGTTTTTATTTTTATTTTTTATATATACGGGGAGGGAGAATGCTACATATTTTTGAGTGGGGGCTAAGCGTGACTCGAATCCTCAACCAACTAAGCCGCCTTTACTTGTCAAAAAATTAGAGTTTTAGAAGATGATTAAGTAAAAATGACATTGTAACATGTCTTTGCAGGATCAATTTTTTTAGAGCATGATGTAGCTGAAGTACGAGGGAGTTTAATACAGCGAACGAAGAAAAGAAGTTGAGAATGCGTCTCTTCGTTATTGAACTCATAACTTAACGAGAATTACTGTAAATAGCCTGTTTAACATTAGTTTATTTTAATCAATTTTTTAGTTAAAATTAGTGTAAAACTTTCATTTGTTATAGTAAAAGCAAAAAAATTACTACAATATGAAGCTTTTACATACTATAATATTTACAGTTTTAACCGATAATTCTAAAAACCATGATGAATAAAGAATCATTTGGGGAATGGTGCCTGATGTACTGACGTTCGGCCGCCAGCTGTGATGGAGGGAAATAAGAATTTCCATACGAAAAAACAACATGCCAGGCGATAGAGGTACTACTTGGCAGCCCGTGGAAATTACTCGTTTTTTTAGATGGATTTATTACTTGTCTGTTTTCACTCCTTCCTATATTTACTTCTCTTCTTTCAGCAACAACGTCCATGAATTGTGTGTTGAAATTTTGAAGAATGCATAAGGAAGTCTTAACTGGATCAAGAGAACGATTTTTTATTGTTTTCTTCGCATGTTCCATACGGAATATATATCCTCACTCATAAATTTTTTTCATGTCAAAGAAGGCCCCATCAAAGATGTTGCTCTTCGTTACTGGGCTAAATCCTGGTCCTTCAAGAGTTTATACAGGAGGTCGTTGAACTCATTAATTTCCCTTTTAAGGAAAAGAAAGTTGAAAATTTAGTCAAAATTGGCTTAATTGCATGTGTTGGGTCGAAGCATTACATTAATAAACCCAACTCCCTTGTTTTCCTAGTCCTCCTCCTGCATTCTCTTTGAGTAGTCATATCTATAAAAACCATGGTGTAAGCTTAACCAAAAAAAAAAAAGTTGTGAAAACTCATATTTTTATAACAGTTTTTGTATTTTTCTCGCTCCCCATGTTTTTTTCTCACACTTAACATGACTGTTTTTTATAAAACATCCTGTAATCAATAATTTTTATTAGTAATATTTTTATACCATGTATTTTACGTTTATTCAAACTATATACCTTTAGTTTTTGATCTCATCGAATTTAAACATTGAAATGAGATTTAATACACAAATTTATACGTTTTCTCAATCAATCTTCATTTTTGACCTAAGAAATTACCCTGAACTTAAAAAATAAGATAACTTTAGAAACTTATAAAAACTTCATACCAAGATTTCTGTCTTTAAAAATATATAGAATACCTTCAAACATAAGTGTTTTATGTGTTTTTATTTTTGTTTTCTTCTTATTTTTTAAAAGTTTATTTTTTTCTCTTTTACTCAAAGAATAATTTGATTGTTTTAAAGGTCAAAACAATTATTAATTAAGGTAAGGTATAGATTTATGTATTAAATCTACTAAAAGTATATATTCGATGAGATCGAAAACCGACAAATAGTTTTTAAATTAACCTTTAACATATAGTATAAAAAGATAAATATCCTATCAAGAAATGATTTGGATTAAGAAAAACTATTGACGCTGACAAATTAACAAATTGTATGTGGAGAAACATAATTTTTATCTATAAAGCACATATGATTAAAGTACATGCAAAGGTTGTGTACATACGTATATAGATGACATGGATTCAGATATTAAAGGAAGATAAACATAAGGATTAGCAGGTAAACAGATGTTAAAGTTGTGTACGGGCCCAAGTTAGGCCCGTTTATCTCAAGACTCTTGCCAACATCACCTTTTAGTCTTGTGTCGGCAATCAGAGTCTTTGATGGATTGAATAAATTAGAAACTGACCATATGAAAAATGTATTATTTCTTTATGGTGATGTTTATCCATGATAGAGAGAGATAGAGACTTGTATAGCACTTCAAAGGTGCTTTTTGTGACAAAATGTGCTCAAATAATGATTAATTACCAATGAAAGGAATGTTTTGGCTCACATGATAAGAGCTAACGTGGTTTTTCCTTCTTCTCACAGAAAAAAAAAAAAAAAAACAAACAAAACAAAACAAAAGTAACTAGATTTTATTTTATTTTATTTCATTTTATGAAGGTTGAATATCAATAATAACAACGACTGACAGTTTATTATTATTACAATTAAGCCAATTTTGACTAAATTTTCAACGTTCTTTTCCTTAAAAGGGAAATTAATGAGTTCAACGACCTCCGGTATAAACTCTTGAAGGACCAAGATTAAGGCCAGCGATGAAGAGCAACATCTTTAGTGGGGCCTTCTTTGACGTGAAAAAAATTTAGGAGTGAGGTTATATATTCCGTATGGAAGATGCGAAGAAGACATTAAAAAATGGTTCTCTTGATCCAGTTAAGACTTCCTTGTGCATTCTTCAAAATTTCAACGCACAATTCATGGACGTTGTTGCTGAAAGAACAGAAGTAAATATAGGAAGGAGTGAAAACAGACAAGTAATAGATCCATGATATGAACTAAACAAATGTTCCCTCTTCTTTTTCGTTTGGAAATTCTTATTTCCCTCCATCCGAATTTCAGTAGAGGTGCTGGGTCTTTTGTCAGGAACTATTCCCCACATGATTCTTTATTCATCTTACAGTAATTCTTACCAAGTAATGCTTTCAATGACGAAGAGATGCATTCTCAACTTCTTTTCTTCGTTCGTTCTTTGTATTAAACTCCCTCGTACTTCAGCTACGTTATGCTCTAAAAAAATCGAGAAGTTCTCTCAAAGACGTCTTACAATGTAATTTTTACTTGATCATCATCCCAAGCTCCAATTTTTAATATATCATCATCATATTTATCACAAAAAAAAATATTCCGAGCCCTAAAATAATTGGAAAGTTTTTTTTTTTTTTCTTTTTTACTTAAAGGATAATTTGACTGTTTTAAAGGTCAAAACAATTATTGGTTAAGATAAGGTATAAATTTGTGTATTAAATCTATTAAAAGTCTACATCATCAAAAACCAAAAAATAGTTTTTAAATTAATCTTAAACATAATAGGTTATAAAAAGATAAATATCGCATTGATTAAAGTAGATGCAAAAGTTGTGCACGTACGTATATAGATGATATGAATCCATATATTAAAGGAAGATAAACAGAAAGAGATCATGGTGCGAAAACGACAAGGACATACTATATAAAGAAATAAAAATATTTTTATAATATATTCAAAGGAAATAAATATTCAGAAGAGCATTGAATTCATATTCAAACACAAAAGGACAAACTAGAGAGAGACAAGCAGGAGTCAATACCCGAACCACCACCCTTGATGATTGGTGAGGCCCCATGTTTGAGGCCTTACCAGAAACCAAGGGTCTTATCTGGTGCGCTCTTGACTCCCCTTCCTAAAAGTCTTTTACACAACTTTTCTCCATCATATCTCCAATCCTCAAAATACACACACACGTACATGTTTTTTTAATTTCTTCCACCTACTACCACCCACCAAAATAATAAAAACAGTACTGCTATCCAAAACCACACACAACCCCAACAGTTTTTCGATATCCTTTATTTACCACTACTTGACAATACATATATATATATATATATATATATATATATATTTTGCCCATTAGAGAAACATTAACTTAAAAAAATGAGAGAAATTTCCTCTCTCTTTTTTTGAGTAAATTATTTGAGACCCTCCTCCAAGCTGGCCGTACTGCCATTATCATTGGTGCAATTAGTAGTAATGGTGTTGGTAGTGGTGCTGCCAAGAGCAGTCACAATCTGGTGCACCGTGTTGCTCAAGTGGTTGTTGAGGGCAGTCACGCTTGGGAGGCTTAGCTTTGCGGATGGGATGGTGCTGACCAAGACATGGAGGCCCACAGTGAGCAAACAGCTTGGTTTTGACCCGGCGGCAGCCTTCGAGGATGAAGGGGCAGCGGAGGAGGAGCTGCCCTCTGCTGGGGAGGCGACTGCTGTGGTTGGTTCGACCGGGATGATGGAGAAGCCTATGGGGAGGATCGGGATGCAGGACGGGTCCTCGCCGCTCATGGCGAGCTGGATGGCGTCAACCTCCATGGTTGAGTAAACTACTAGGCTGCCTGACTGATCAGTGCAGCTCTCTTGCAGCATCAGCTCCACATGTTGAGATGAGTTGCTCGCCACCCGCATTGTGCATTAAAAGAAAAAAAAATATATGTTATCACAGGCATTGTTTTATGAAATTTCAAATTTATAGTGAACTAGCTCTTTGGTGCATATATATCACAAAAATGAAAAAAAAAATGTTAACATAATATCCATATTTGTTTGAGAATTGCTTACATTGATTCGAAGAAGAGAAATGCAGTTGCCCGGATGAGAGCCATTAGCAATATGAGCCACTTCATGCAAAGAGTTCCCATTTGATAGAACTTCGATCTGCAAAATAAATTATAATATAGAGTATATAAAACATATATACAAGACATTTCATAAATAATGTCATTCAATCAAATATACTTAAAACTTGAGTTTTATGACATATATATTAGTTATATAAGGGGCGAAGCCAGAAAAAGAACGAAACATATACTAACATTATCAACAAAAGTTAAATTAAAAAGATATAAAATGGAATATAATTCTTATAAAATTTTATATACATTAATATCACAAAAAATAAAGAGTCCAGAAGAGCAGCCGCCTAGCCACGTTCATGTGTAGATCAAGGAAACGTTCATGTGTAGCTCCTAATATATATTAAAAATAATATACAAATATAATTACCTGGCATCGGCGGTGTTCATCCCTCAAGAGATCAAAGACTTGGTTTTGTGGATAAGGGAGCCAAGTAGTGGAAACGGCGCTGAGAATGAGGCCGTTTGGTTGGCCAGGCTCAGTGATCTTCCTTGTAGTGATCCTAACAGTGTCATCGGGGGAATCAGATAAAGCTGTCCATGACTGCCCACCGGAGGTGCTAATGTTCGCACAAAATGTACTTATCATTCTCTGTGCCAGTTTCATCATATTCTTTCTGGCTTCTGAAGAAGGTATAACTGCAAAATCAAGTATATATGTGTATATGCCACAAACCAACTATATGTTAATTATACAATCAAACAAAATTAATTACATTGTGCATGCAAATCATATACATTGCCATGATGTATTATACAGTATATATATAGACTCATACAATATATATTAGGTTATATGCTAACAAAGCTTTCCAAAAGGAGAATTTATTACATCTAGTACTAATGTTTCATAATAGTGGGTGATCCAATTATAATATTGAAATTTAAGGCGGTTTGGTTCAAAAGTTGGGACAGAAGTTTAAATTATTATAAGCGAAAATACTGTAATAAAAGGTTTGAATTACGATTTAAACCAACAAACCAAACAGATATTTAGTATTTTTGTAACTAGTTCAATTAGAACAAGATCCTCATGAGAATAGAAGTTAACATCCAAGATATATCGTGTGCAAAAAAAAAAAAAATGAGGAAAATATATGTTAATTAGCAGAATTTATTATTAAATAATTAACCTCCAAGATCTGAAATATTTCTGGCCATGAGACTAGCAACCCTTTCACACTGTCTCTGCAAGACAGCCAACCAGCGAGAGGCCCCAAATGCCATTCCACTATGCACAAAGTGACTAAAAATCTGTTGAACCGGCATCTCCTCTATCTCTGCATGTTCCACCCATGTGACCTTCACAAATGAACCCCACTAATATTCATGAATTCTTTAAATAAACATGAAAACGGAAACAACTGATATCAAAGACAACTAGTAGTCCGTTTCTGATGGATATTAACAACATAAGTCAATCATGATAACTACATTAACAAACAACCAAATATAATAAGTGGGGAAAAAAAACATCTTTATATATAACAATTGGATCAATAATTTGAAAATAGAATACAAGTACGTACCCTTGAGTATCCATTAGGCATGTCTTGGATAACACAGCCAGAAGGACGTCTCTTGTATCTGGGAAGTGAAGGCTGATGAAGAATGTCATGGAAGCTATCCATGGGGTAATCAACAATCACCCATGTCCCTTCCTCTGCGTTCTGTTGGCAATACCGAAGAAAATGCGCCTCCCTTGTTGGCACCAACGGTGATGGAAATTGAAGTTCCGCAAACATCTGCCAACAAACAAAAGTATAACGTCCAACAAATAACAATAATGAACATTCACATAAATTCATTAATCTCAAGAAAATTTTTTAGTGAACTGAATCTTGAAATATGTCCCAAAATTGCTTTCAAATTTTGCATACATATAGTATAATGAGCTGGAATTGATTATCATTACCAGCTGAAGGGAACCGTTTGCTTGGCCAGAAGCTTCAGATGAAATAACTTGAAGAGTTTTAGCTCTAGAAACAATAGATGGAAACAACTCCAACCACTTATTCTGCACAAATTAGTAAAAAAAGAAAAAAAGAAAAAGAAAAATGGTATTAAAGAAAACTAGAAAGCAATTGACAAGAACATATTACATACGTCTTTCAAAAATTAGTAATATTTCAAAGAAAATTTAAATGGTTTTATTAGTATATATTAATTCTATTTGAGCCCATTTAAACTAATAATAAATAAATGGTCGCTGAAAGAGAAAAACAATAAACTTCTAAAGTTGATAGAACTAAAATTACTCACAGCATCAAGGAAAGCATCCACAAGAGTGATGCTATTCATGATAACAACAGCACTATCACGAGTGGCTTCAGTCCTGAACTCACTGGCCTCAGGATTCTGCTTTAGGTCATTCAAAGGCGCCCACGGAAACATCCTTGCGTGCTCTTGAACATTGAGCACCTCCCTCCCGTTTTCACCCTCTCGAATCCAAAGAGGATGACCGGAGTGACACATCTTCACGAGATCGTTCATGGAAGACATGGCGAGCTCCATTGCAAGTGACTTCTCTTCCTCGAGTAGCAAGCCATTCTCCACCGTGAAAGGAGAAGGCTCCGGTGGCAGCATTGGGACGGGAACCATGTTGTTCGGGTCAGGGAAATGCCTAGAATAGATGTTCATGTCCAAGTCCAAGGATGGGGGCATTAGGGTTGGAGCTTGAGGTCCCATTCCTTGCATTGGCCTGCCGGTGTATCGCGAAGTCAGACAACAAACTCGGTCCAACTGCAAAAACATTGGCACGTAAGTTATTTTTTGAAGTAAAAAATAAATTAATTTCAATATGTTTAGTATATGTTTGATTAAGATCACTAAGTGAGAGCAATGTGATTATATAGAAAGATAACTAATTATGTTTTACATGTCACTACTGAGTTTTCAAATAATTAAATTGTGATTATGAGTTGTTTATATGAGAAAAATCATAATGTTATATCACAAATTACTATGCTTCCTAGGTAGCTCATATAGAACTTTGTCATTATTTTTTTAAAATTATACTAAGGGCATGGTGGTTAATGTTCTGAATTTCTAGCTCATATATTGATTACAATATTTTACATTAAAGACCGTCATTTTTTAGAATATAACATGCCAAAAGCCGCAATAAGGTTGGATTATGATAATTGATAAGGCCGAATATATTGTGTACGCAAGGTTACAAAACTTTCAATATCCAAAGCAAAAAGGAAATTAAACAAACTTAAACATTTTGTTACGGTTTTACTTGAAACTAAAAACTTCCCTAAAAAAACAGCATTAATATAATTAATTACCTCCTCTCTAAGTCGAGCATTCTCAAGACGAAGTTGCTGTTCGTCCAAGCAAATGTCACCTATCATTGCCGGACCGCCACAATTAGGGCAGATAACATTCTGGAGCGCGGCTTGTAGGCGATAATTCTCATTCTTTAACGACTCATTTTCAGCTCTAAGCATGGCATTATCAGCTCGGTCTTGTTGTGCCTAAAAAGCATAAATAAAATAAATAAAATATAAACATTGGAAAAAAACCCCAAAAAAAACTTTATTTAAAAAAGTTACAAGGCAAGTTATAAGGCCTTCCCTTGAAACATTTTCATAAAAAAAATGGAGAACATATATTGGAAACGTTTCTTTAACTTTGGAATGAACTCCACCATAGTAACCCTAAATGACAAAGCATTTATTTTGTGCAACCTTTGGGAAACACAAGATTAGGTAGAAGTTTAATTGCGCATCCCAAGCTCGCATTTATGGGATATTGGAGACTGTATTATATATATATATATATATATATGTATGGATGTATATATTTTGTTATGATCCAAAAGTAAATGAGAGATTCTATGATCTTCTCCTATAATGAGCGTGCAAACGCTCCCTAATTTGGCCGTTTAGGGAAAAGGAACCTTTCATGAGAGCAAAAAAAACGCGTTTTCTTGGGAAACGTGCGAGAAAATAGAGATTATATGCATTAGCAGCTTTAGTTAAGAGCTGTAGATTGCGTCATTTCAGAGTTATTACAATGAATGAAAAAAAAAAAGCGTTGAAAAAGATTAATATATTTTATTAGTTATTTTTGCAATGGGAAATTGCTAAAGTGTATAGATGCATAGATCAGACCTTCATTTGTGTTCGCCGGTTTTGGAACCAAAATTTGACCTGCCTTGGTTTGAGCCCTAGATCTTGGCTCAGTTTCATCCTCTGCTTGTCATCTGGGTGTGGACATTCCTTGAACAAACTACAACAAATGAAAAAAAAAAAAAATTAGACAAGAAAAGAAAATTAGAAAAAAAATGTTAAAAATGATTTAATTTTTCGATGAATCAGAAATTGTGATGTTAAATCTGTGTGAGTCGAGTGGTCTTACGTTTCCATTTCCTGGATCTGGCGAGCAGTGTGGCGGTGATAGCGCTTCTTCTTTTGTTGTTGCTGTAGTTGTTGTTGATCAGCGCTCTCTTGCTCGTTGCCCGACTTGTCGGCTTCCATTTGTTCACTGCCGGAGCCACTCTCTAACATCTCTTCTTTTCCCCTCAAGAGCAGGCTATTCTCTTCCTTCTGTGCGGAAATTTTATGATGATCAATTTCTTTAAAAAAAAAAAAAACAACTATAAACAATACAAAAATAAATTATAAAAACAAAAAAAAGAAAAGATATTACAAGATTAGTAGTACTTACAGAGACTAAGGAGGAAAAGGGTTGATAACTAGGCATGGTGGAGATGAAGTTGAAGTTAGGGTTTTGGATCGGTGACGAAAATAGGGTTTCAGAGGGAACCATGGTCCCTCCCATGGATGACATTACTTGACAATCTCCATACATTCTCGCTTTCACAATATATACACGTATATATTTTTTATATATGAGAAAAGTGTGAAAGGGATATATATGAAAGAAAATTTTTAAATAGGGCTTTGGGTTTGCTCCCTCTTCACTAGTACTTCTCTTCGCACTTCTTGAGCTTAATTAGACCTGCATTTTTATTGATCATGTTAGTAGACGAATAGTATAAAGAGATTCTCCATGAAAATGTGAAATGAAATTATAAACCAAAAAGGTTTTTTTTTTTTTTTTTTTTGCTCATCAAAATACATATGCAATATAAAGGCTTTGATCAAAGTGCAAAATAATGAACATGCTCATATGAAGCATCATCATCATCACCACCAAAAAACCAAAGGAGGAAAGGGAAAAACACCAAGAAAAAAAAAAAGAACACCAAATTTTTAATCCAAACTTTTTGAGTGATTTTGAGTTTAGATTAAAAAAAAAAAAAAGGGCCAACACAAAGGTTAAGAGCACTTCTAAACAACATGAGAAAAGAAAAGAGAGAAAAAAGTAGGGAAAATTGCTGAAAGAAATGGCATGATCTCTTCACAGCTAAAAAGTAATAATAAGTACTACCTCCATGATCTTCAAGTTAAGAAAACAACGAAATAAATTCAAACGGCACCATAAAGGCCGATATATGAAGAATTGAAGAGATGAGGAGTAAAAGGAAACCCCAAAAATTTTTTTTAAAAAAAGGATCATTATAACCACAGTAGTATATAGCTGAGTAGTACTACTGGCAAAAGGAAATTAAATGAAAGTTTGAAAATATTTAAGGCGGAGAGAAATAGAAGAGACAATGAATGATTAATGCGTGAGGGGTTGTAAGAACAAAAAATAAATAAATAAATAAAAACAAAAGTAAATATATTCAATATTCATCACCACACACCATGCAACAACAACACACAAAAACCCTCTTGTGTCGGTGTTTTTCTTGAGCAAAAGAAAATAAAAGAAAAGAAAAGAAAAGAAAATATTTATCTCTCTCTTTCTCTCTCACTCGTACCCTTTGGCTGTGATGATCTGCTTCTTTCTTCTTACAACGTTTTTTCTCTCTCTACGATATCACAAATTCATTCATACATACATGAATCTCTCTCTCTGTCTCTCTCTCTTCTCCCTCTTTCTATCTCTAACGCAATAAATCCATAATTTATTGAATATTACTGAGGTTGGTAAATGCGAGGGGAGGGAAAAGGGGGTTTTTGACAGAAACCGATCGACAGAAAGAGAGATCAATGTCGCCCACTTTACTCGTTGGCTGTTTCCTAACACGTGTCGTGATCTGGCTGCGGATCTCCCGTTGCCCATCACTGACCTTTTTACCCAATGTCAAACTTCTCCCTCTTCCTTCACTGCTCCATGAGCTTCTACGCTCGTAAATTGCACGTGGTATGTAATTGGGTCGTGTAAGAAACGCGCAATGCAATTGGGTGGTTTGGTGTTTTTACTGAGATGGTAAGTAGTTTGGGAAAATGGAAATTGACTTTGACAATGAAGGAAGGTTTGCAGGGGATCAGTGAGAGGACGCGGATTTTGGAGAGTCAATCAATCACGGCCGTCCATTTATGTGGGGGGTTATGATTTTTACTACATTGTAACGTTTTTTTTTTTTTTTCAAGTTATGTTTTTATGGGAATTTTTTTTATGTAGAAACTTTTTGTTTTGGGGAATTACTTTAATGGGTTTGACCGTGCTTTACACGCAAATCCAAAGTGTTTAGAATTTTTTATTGATCGTCTCTTTGAAAAAAAAAACAAAGAATTTTTGTATGGGAGAATTCTTACGGTGGAGAAAGAACTTTTGCTCTACCATTTTAGTTGTCAAACGAAGATTTTAATGGTCTGATTTATAACTGTTCATGTTAAAAATTTATAACACTCAACATAAAATTGCTTTTATTTGTAGGTTAGACGGTTAAAAATTTATTCCAACGGTTAAAACACTTATGCTATACTGGTAGAGTAAAATTGTTTTCTTCACTGTTAAAATTCTTTTTTTATGAAATACATTATGTATTATTGTTATTTAGGGTGCTGGGGAGAGCCAAACCACAAATAATGTAAAGCTTATTGTGTGTGATTCAAAATTGTAGAGTTTGAACTCCTTTTTCAAACATCTTAACTATGATTGTTGTTGTTATGTAATTCTAAATTGTTTTTTGTGAGGATTCTGATTGTTGTTATATGTCTTAATAAGAGATTGTACGAGAAGAGATAATGTTTAGGTGGACCCACTTGCAAAAACCTATGATCATTCTTGTTAAAGAATATGGGAACAGTTGGATGATGTTGTTTATTTATTTATTTTCTTTTTAATTGGTGAATAAAATAACATGATGATTAAGCACTATATTTATGTCTTAAGCAAACATAGGAAGTACAAACGGTTGACTATTAATCATTCTTTTTTCTTTTTCGCATATTTAAGGTGCGGGAATTGATGGTTAGATTTTCCGGGAATTGAAGGAATATAGGAAAGATAAGCATACATGGGCGATGAAATCGTGGGATTTGAATGTGACCATTTGAGATTCATTGTTTATAAATAACACAAGATAAAATGAGATTTTTTTTAAAGGATATAGATAAAATAAGATTAACATGACAAGTGAGAGTAGCTTAGTTGGTTTTAAGTCCATCCACGTCAATTAGAGATAGAAGGTTAGCCCCACTCAAATATTGATGTGACAGTAATTTTTTTTTTAAATTTAAAAAATCTTTTGTGCATTAAATTTTGAAATATTGATGTGAAAAAGACCTTAAACCATAAATTTCTTTTCTTTTTTTTTTTTTAAGAAAAGAAATTAAACTTTTCGTTTATGTATGAAAAGAAAAACTAAATGCCCAAAAATTAAAAAAAAAAAAAAGAAGGATGTGGAGCTTTAAGTGTGATGTGTCAATGGAACCACCTTGTACGTTATTACAGATTGTTTTGGATTTCACATTAAGTGTATTATGCTTTAAGAAGAGTCTATACTTACATAAAAAATCACACTCAAACTGCGGTTTGGTATGCCTATATTGATGAAATAAAAGATGTATTTTTAAATGCTTTTGAACTCTGAAAACCTCCTTTTAGTACTAATGTTCTAACGTTGTGTGATGTAAGGTACATGTATTGGATTAAATTATAATAATATAAGGTATTTTTAGGTGCTAATTTTTAGAAGTATATTGTAGTATTATCACCTCATAACCGAGCATCTTTATCATGTACTGGAAACTTTATTGAATTTATATATTTTATATAGTACTTTTAAAATTTCATATTTTGTGATAAATTTCTATACATTTACTATATGGTAAAAAAAAAAAAAAAAAGGAAATATGCTCATTAACTCATCTCTTTGAGTTTTTGTCATTTTTGAGGAATTCCCGCGTCTTAACAAGAAAGGCCAAAATAGCAATTTTGCTTAAAACTTAATATATAATGTCATGTGATTTTAAAAAGTATAGTAAATAGCATATCATAAGAAATTAAAAAATTGAAAAATTGAAAACAAAAATCTCAAAATACGCTCACCTTTTTCTCCTTCTATCGCTTATCCTTCTCCCTCGCCTGCATCGACAATATCGTCGATGGCCGGGAAATATCATATTAATATGTAAATACTATTTTTACTTATAAATACAAAAATTTATTAGCCATTTTGTGGGACCACCAGTGACCAATAAATACAATATTTACCTATAAATAATGTATATTGATGACTTCATCGGACCACCGGCAATTGATAAAGTAAATACAGTATTACGTATAAATATAAAAATATACTGGTGACTTCGTTGGACCAATATTGATTGATAAATACAATATTTACCTATAAGTAGTATATTTACATATAAACACAAAAATTTACGAGCAACTTTGTCGGACCATCAATGGATGGTAAATACAACATTCATAAGTAAATACTGTACTTACATGTAAATACAAAAATTTATCGAAGGCCAGTAAACATAGTATTTATTTGTAAATATTGTATTTATATGTAAACATAAATTTATTGGTGACTTTGTAGGATCATCAGCGGCCGAAAAATACAGTATTTACTTGTAAATATTATACTTATATGTAAATATAAAAATTTACCGATGACTTCACGAGACCACTAACAGTCGAAAAATATAGTATTTACCTGTAAATATTGTATTTCTATGTGACTATAAAAATCTCACTGGCGGCCAACTGAAAATACTATATTTACACATAAATACCATATTTGCAATTAAATACAAAAAATTTACTAGCAACGTCGCCAGATGAACGACACCTACGTCTTTGTTGACGATTGAAAAATATTATATTTGCATAGAAATTTGTGCAGCCATCATAAATAGATAAAAATCACGTAAAAAACAAAATAATATAAGATTAAAACATTTACAAAAACTCACAAAAAGCAATCAAATACAGAAATCAGTTTCCCTCATTTTCTCATTATCCAAACAAAAATACAAAAACATAGAAAATCAACTCAAAATCAAAAGCAGCTAGAGAATCAACTATTGTCGTCGTTTTCGTGTTGGCATTGATCAGTTTTAGACCTAGACAGCAAGGGTAGTATCGCTGGCACTTACCTGTTCTTCGACGCGGATCTTAGTTCCATATATCCAACAACAAGTGTTGCTATCACAGATCACAATCTCCACCGGAATATGAGGTCGCACGACAAGATTGCTGCTGGCAGACTCTGAATCTAGCGCTAAGACAGTGAGTTCGTTCTCTCCAATAAACGTAGCCTCTAGATTCCTGTGCAAACAGGCAAAAAACATGAAGAGGAGACCGGTGCCCGTGCGATGAGATTAGCTACGGAATCTGCAAACTCTATCTTTGGCACCATCGAATCGTGATTCACAGACACCATCGAAGATGAGAGAGAAAGAGAGAGCGAGCTTCATCGCCACCACAGTCGAAATTGATCCACACAGACGCCGTCGATAGCATGAGCGAAAGAAAGAACGCCATCACTGTAGAAGACGAGATCCTGAACATCCATCGTCGTCAAAAAAATCCAGCCGATGACTTTTTACGACCTTCGATTATGCACAGCAACATTGACGAGGACAGTTGGGAATTGGAAGAGAGAGAGGGAGGGAGAGAGAGAGAGTGACAGGGTGAGAGAGAGGAACGAGAAAAAATGAAAAAAAAAAAAAACCAGATTTTTTGCGGGGTATTTTTAGGTTTTTGATAGTTTTAGAATTTTAAATTAGGAGCACCTTTTAAAAATATTTGATATTATTTGCTAATGAACTAATAAAGTATGCTATTTGCTACAATTTCTCTTAAGTTAATACATATAAATAGAGAAAGAAAAAAAAAAGAAAAAAGAAAAGAAAAGAGAATTATTTAGGCTTTGTTGAGAATGAAAATTCATGGAAGAGAACTACTGAGAAAATTATTATTACCATGTGTAAATAATAATAAATCTAACACACAATAATTTAATGATTCACCCTCAATTCTAGAGTTGTGTCCACTAAAAGTTTAGGAGAGCCTCCATTTCACTGTAGAGAAATGAATACAAATGCAAATTGTGCTCAGCGTGAGACTGGTGGTTTTAGGACACTACTCATTTGAATTGGGAAATAAGATAATTCTGTAATTTTATTTTCTTTATCATTTAATTAATTGTAAATCACTATAAATAGACAACAAAATCCCCCCAAAAAAACCCTAAGTCTAATATTGACCTGTCATGACTCATTTGTTTAGCCGTAGTGTTAATGCTTTAGTTTTTGACCCCATTGTAGAAAACCACCCAAGAGAGTGTTAGCCATGGATTGTGGTACTACCCTACTATTGCCAAAGTGTGGAGTCTCGGTTCTAGTTGGCCACTATTTCTTCTTTCAAGGGAGGGCCTTTGGGTTGTGTACACGCCCTTCATTGCTAAGGAGAGTTAGGAGTTGGAGATCAAAATATTTAGCGTGGTCATGTGGAGTTTATGGTGGGATCATAACAAGGTAATCTACGACAAGTCGAGCTTGTTACTTGGGCAGGCAAGTCTTTCGGTGATTTTGAAGCATTTATTTATACGTCTGTTTCCAAAAATAGGGTCGTTAGCTGCTATGAGAGGATATGGCCGCGTCCTCCAGTGTTGGAGGTGGTTAAAATCAATGTAGATGCTGGTGTGAAGGAGTCCTTGGCACTAAATTAATCGGTGGGAGGTGTTGTGATATGAGATGTTCATTAATTGGTTTTAGCTGTTGTTGCTTTGAAGTTTAGGGATTGTTTTCTCCTTGCGCGGCAGAGTGCTTATCCGAAGGAGCTTGTTTGGATTCGCATGGTGGATGTTATGAGTGGTTTTTTGAATCTAATCTAATGCTATCGATGTCGTTTTGGCAGTTCAAGATTTTTTGTCGTGAGTTCCAGAGTCTAACATTTATTAAAGACATTAATGGTTCTTGGCATGTGAATTTGGAATGGTGTACTTTAGAACTTTATAGTTTAAAATGTAAGTTATAAATTGTATGGTTTAAACAGTATTTTTGAACTAATGTTTAGAATATAAAAGTTATAACGAGAATAAAACATTACATCAAGTTTAAAACAACAACTGTTGTTTGAAAAAATATGGTTTATGAAAGAAAAACGAGAATAAAAATAGGTTTTATTGTAGAAAATGGTTCAAACTGTGTGAACTTGAGGGGAGTAAAGTTTACACTTTAGTGGTTTTGTTTGGTTTTAAAACCACCTTCATGGTTTGAATCAGTCTTAATTATTACTCTGTTAAACGTTTAAACACTCTTTATAGTTTAAACTACTTTAAGTGGTTTTAAACCTACATATCAAATGGCCTAAATAAGAATTGTATTCCTCAAGCTTGTACTATTTGCCATATCCCCACAATAAACTTGTTTATTATTATTATTATTATTATTTAAACTACTTTGTTTAGATTTTCTTTTTAATTCTATGGGACCTTGTGTAAGAGTGCTTTGATATCGTAAGTCTTGAAATAAATTGTCTTTTTTTTTTTCCTAAAAACATACATCTCATTGTACAATGTGAAAGAAAGGAGCAATGTCTTTTTCTCCCTTTTGATAAGGACATGAAGATTTTTTTTCTTCATATATGATAATGACAGATAATGATGATTTCTTTGTAGATTAGAGCTAAGTACGAGACTAAAAAGATACTTCTTTATTCCTAAGCTTTACTTTATTTATAGCATTTGACTTGATATTTCACTTGAATTAATGCAAAAAAATTAATCAATATCCGTGCCATAATATTAATGAATTGAATAAGAAGAATAACATAGTACTATGCTTGTCCATGTCTGCCAATTTATACCGAACGCATCTCTCTTTAGAATAAGAAATAAATGAGGATTGTGGATTCAAATTAATACATAAGAACAAAGTCTGCCTAACAGATCATAAGAGTGCTTTGATTACTCATTCTCATATATTATGCTATTAGTACTATCATAGTTGCAACATCGAAGTTAGCTTTTGTCTTTGCACCTTTAATTGTTGGGGCACTTTATTTATGCCTGTTTCTTTTAGATAAACACCGCAAGCTGATCAGCAAACAGTACCATTAATACAATTCGTACATATGCACATAATATGTATATGGCGATCTTGCTAGGTTAAGTAACTACTGAATTTAACTTCTATTTTCATATATATTTTACTTAATTTATTGGTTTTCGGCGGAATAGAGAGGTTATTAATTATATGATCGGGCATATGGATGTGCTTATGTAATCTGATAGATTAATCACTTTGGACCTTTTAATAATGAACTTGCTGGAAGCAGTTGGCACGTTTGTCTTTAATTTGTTAAATTTTTTTGGACATGCCAGTGTAAAATTTTCTTAAAACTGTAGTTTTTTTTCCTTGATTAATTTTCCGTTTACAGTTTAGTTTAGGAAAAAAAGGATATTTAAAACGAATACATTAAAAAAAATTAGTGAGGAAAATTAGAAATAAATATGTAGAGGATAGATGTGAGAAACAGTATTCAGAAGGGTTGTAGGAAAAAAATAAAGTAAGTAGGAACACAGTTGATAAAATTATTTTAACGAGACAAAATATTTAAAAGTCTAATATTTGAGAATAATATTATCTCAAAGTGTTGAGAAAAAATATTTTAATACAGACATATATATTTGTTGGAAATGAAACTGATCAAACTTTATTAATTACATAAATGACCGAGACTTTCAAAGTAACTAATAAAAATAGGCAAAAAAGAACGCCGACAAACATTAACAAAATTTAACAGAGCATAACTAGCTAACGTTTAGGCTATATAATTTCCCTCTAAGGAAAAGTAGCAAACAGAACCACAACAAGCTTCAAGAAAAGGACTTTTGATGTCTTCAAGTACATTGGCTTTAACCCATATCTATCAGGGGTTCAACACCGCTTTAACTACGTTAGCCATATCCGATTCTACTATCCATTCTACAAAGCCACAATCCACTGCCAACTGGGGCTCGGGCCCCTTGTCTAATAGCCATACATTCTGCTATATGAGGGGAGAATCGTCCCATAATATGCATAGCTTTTGCTGCCTGAACTAGTCCACTCCCGTCCCTGGCTACCACTCCAATGCCAATATATTCCGAATTATTCATAACCACGGCATCCACATTAACTTTGATGATATTGCCAGAAAGACGTAGCCACTTACCCCGAACTGGGATGGTTTGAGATTGTTTGACTCCATTAATCCTCCGACACGAACTACACTCGCCAAAGATTCGTCCCACACGTTCTACCATCTCAACTCCAGTGAGAGATTTTCCTTCAAAAAAATTTGCATACAAAAGAGATCTAAATCCTCCTTTTTACCATATTGCTGAACCAACTAACATAGAGAGACAAAGGGACCCCCCTTGAAATGCTTAACTACCTCCCACAAAGAGCTACTATACCATGCACGACCAAAGAGCATGAGTGACGTCCTTAACTTCCTCGTTGCAACGGGGACATACTGACAAGCACTGTGCATTAGCACAGCCCTCCACGTGTGGACTTTAACTTTGCTAGGTGTATTGCAGGCCCACATTGTCTTCTACCATAAGCTAAAAGGATCCCACTTTGCTTACATCTACTAATCTCAACACTATAACCAGACTTCACAGTGTATATTCCTTTGCTCTCAAAGTGCCATAGTGGAATATCTTCCCCTCCCCACCTTCCCAAAGGAACTGCAAGGACTCACTCTTTATCAATCTTCTACAAATGGGCATCCATGGCATTGGTATTCCAATGTCTCTCTTCCATGAGATGCGCAACATACATGTCTTTCTCTGAGTCCCCCGGACGAGTAACCGTTTTAAAAGAAAAAGGTCTAGAAAGCCAAGGATCCTCAAAAACCTCGACTTTATGTCCATCCCTAATCTTCCAGCGAATCCCCGCCTTTAAAAGCTCGCGACCCCACATAATGCTGCCATCCAATTTAACCTTTAAAAAACCAGTGCTCGGGTAATACTTATCCTTGATAACCCAAGTCAAAAGGGAATTTGGGTAGGTCAAACGCCGCCAACCTTGTTTTACAATCAAAGCCGTGTTAAAAGTCATCAAATTCTTAAAACCTATATCTCCCTCTCCTTTTGGACGACTCAATAAATCCCAACTCACCCAATATATTTTTCGCTCATCGCCACCACCTCCTCATCAAAATCTCGTTACTAGCAATTAGAGATCATCACATAAGTCAGAAGTATCTTGGACCACAGCCTTTATCAAAATCCCTTTACCTCCGATCGAAAACATTTTACCTTTCCACAATTATAACTTCTTCCAAACCTTCTCTCTAATACTATTAAAGAGCCGAAGTTTATTACGCCCCACAAAAGCGGGAAGGCCAAGGTAAAAATCATGGGCCACTGAACGAACAATCAAGACCAAGAGAGTTAAGAATAGTACCTTGTCTACCTTCATCCAGATTTGGACTGAAACTCATTGCCGACTTCCGGAGATTTATCTCCTGTCTCGATGCATTTTCACACTTCTCTAATATCCCTTTCATATTTCTGTCTCGAAGCATTTTCGCACTTCTCCAAGATTTCTCTCATGTTTAAAATTTTTTTTTTTAAAGAAGAAGAAAAATGGAATAAAATGAATGTGCAAATGAAAACGTGCTTTTTGGTTGAAATTATACATTGCATAGACAAGTAGAACATAACTAAGAGAAAATAGATTTTAGTGGAAAAGTTAGATAGAAAACTAGATTATTGATTTCGTTTTTTGGCCTAGATTATTTTTCTTGTCTTGGTCCGTGAACTTCAAAAAGTTATAAATTATTACACTCTAAACTAACTATGATTGTTTCACCATAACCAAAAAAAAAAAAAAACTTTATATGTTCCATATCTCATATTTAGCCTATTATTGTGTCACAGTAATTGTTAGAAACTCAATGGAACCAGCTATGTGACTAGTGACAAAGTCAGAAATTTCGATAAAGAGGGCTAATAACTACAACAAATATTCAACTAAAATAAATAATTATTAAAACTACAATTGTTTCCGATAAGTTTTTATGCCCTAATATGTTGCATAGTAACATTATCGTTAGGACAATTGATGGTTTTTTTTTTTTTTTGGTAATGTACATAAATAAAATGTCATTCATACATTAAACTTTAACACTTGTACACTTATTCCACATTCAACTGTATAGTAGATTTTTCATAATATCAAGACTGAAAAATGTCTATTCCAAATCACCACAACAACAAACAAATATATAATAATGAATGCCAAGATCGGGTAATTTATTAGACATAATTTTTTCCTCTATCAATTTTTTATTTCTCTAATCCTTTTCAACCTCAGGAACTAGCACTAGAACACAACACATGTTCAATCTATACTATTTTACAAAAGATTAATTTATTTCCTTTGCAAATTTATCATACATTGAATAAAACAAATTAAATATTAGAGAAAAAAATCTATTTTCTATGTAATAAGTAAAACAAACCAAGTATAATGTCAAACGAAAACAAATAAATATAATCCAAGGAGAAAAAAGATAGTGTAATCTATCATTTTTTTAAGAAGGGTTATGGACACTAGAGAGAAAAAAATTAAAAAAAAGTTAAAGAAAAATAACAAATACACTCACTTTAAAATATAATCTAAACTTTTATTGAAAGGGATAAGATCTTGTCAAATCCTTAAAAATATATATTTTGTTTTGATTCAAAGTAATATTTTACAATTCTAAGGGGAAAAATAAATAAGATTTTTTTTTTTTTTTTTTTTGCGGGAGGGGGGAGGGGATGGGATTTAAATTAAATACATATATTTAATTTTAAACAAACAAAAATTGAGGAGGGCTTAAGGCTTTTAATGACTTTGTTTCTATATGTGACACTCACATGTTTAGTTAGTGAAGTGAACTTCAAACAAAATATCATACCTAAATAAATTTAAAATAAAAAAAATAGTTAAACTTTCTTGCTACAATTTAAAAAAAAAAAAAAACCCCACAAGACGAATAATTATAAAGAGAATGAAGCGAAATATATACATATTTAACGAACATTAGGCTATGTATAACATAGATATAATAATGTTAAAAATATTTGACACTTTTTAAAGTTAAGAACAAAAATAAGACATGTCAAGAGCAAGTTTTTTTTTCAGTACTTTCATTCTTTTTTATTGAAAAAGGGAAATGCATTTTAAATCAAAAAAATACAAACACACAAAACTATATCCTAAAAAATTAACTGATTTCACCAGTAAATTCAAATGAAGCACTTACATGGAGAAGCATGTATTGCGTCCAAGAACTGAAAACCTAAATATACACACCAAATATTGAACATGTGGATTGCTTTTTAATGAACACCTCCACAGCACCAAGACCCCACAATAGACCACATAGAAGCAATCTAATAGACTACAAACACAATCTACATCGAAATATATTAAAGAAATCACCTCCGTTACTATAATCAAACCCAGAAATACAATAAAACAATAGCGGAGCAAATTAACAAACTCTGGATTTGATATTTCTCTTACTAGAAAGATCGAAAAACAAGAAAAGGGATGAAAACATCATCAATGAGCCACTAAACATCCAGCACGTAAGAAGCATGCATCACTGGCGCAAATTACAGCCGGGATATGCGCTCCACTAGCGGCATCATGACACTGTGGGGACAAAAATACTAAAGTTGTAGGGCCGTAAAAGCGCAGATAGATATGGAAAACCATATAGAATTACCACATCACATTTGCTTCCCTAAGCCGCGCCCTTTGCCGCCACCGACATCGGGCCATCCATACGGCTTCGAGTCCCAAGATCGATTTTAAGCTCGGAGGGTTCAATGACCCACTTGGAGGCAACATTAGCCTCTGGTCCTTGAAGAAGTAATTGATTTCCCTTGAGTGGCGCAACGCATTAATCCCTAGAGAGAAAAACAAAAATCCATATGCCAATTGATAAAGTAATACTATTTTTTTCAAAATTAATTTCATTTAAACTACCTTACATGTTTTTACTCCATCTGGCTATTTGCAACGCCTTTCTGAATGATCATCATCTAAAACGCAGCCGTTTTATTAAGGCTTAATTTTCACCCTCACACATCCTCTCTCTCTCTCTCTCTCTCTCTATATATATATATATATATAGTGAGTGTGTAAATAAAGTAGGTAGCGTTTGTGAGTAATTTCGACAGGCTAGGCCCAGATATGAACTAGTCTACAAACATGGTGATAGCATGGGTGTCAAGGCGACATAGAGGATGAGATTTACTTCTTCCTTTAGACAGGCAAAATCAAGCCAAATAATAAGAGGTCGAGATATGATGAGGTGACCAGATTCAACAAATGGTCTCATTTGAGTTCAAATTGGAAAACTAGTCGATTCTCTTGATCCTGAAGATCATGCCAATCATGAGAAAAGAGGAAACAACCTATTTCACATAGGAAAGAGACAATTCCCTAATATATTTGAATTAAATGTAGAAGAGCTATAAATGGGGATTTAATCTACAAATTTTTTGTCTCATTCTGAGTATTAGTGTGTGTATTTCTCTGAGAGTGAATTTTTTTCCTTCTTTTCAAATTGGACGTAGCTCTTCAAATAATGAACCACTATAGTCCTTGTGTTTTTAGTTGTTTTCTATATTTATGTTGTGCATAAATCAAGAGAGAGTTTGTACAGTGGTAGGGATTATTTCCTGAGAGCCCAGTTAGCGAAATTCCACCATCAACAGGGGCGATATTTTGATAAAGCAGAGTCCGGCCAATTAGATGTACAACAGGACAGCTTATAAGATAATAATAAAAAGGGAGGAGTTGGTGATAATTTTTATTTCGGCACACTAATTTAATGAAGTATACCTGATTTACAAAGTTAGACGTAAAAACTAACAGAGCACCTCCGACACCTTACCTCATCTTTGTTCATGCTTCTCCACCTGTGAAAAGTAAAATTTAATGAAGCACTTCTTTAACACACATATATATGTATTCAAATTGTCTGTCTAACTTTAACTTTGATGTCTTAATTGGTGTTTTTTTGCCTTTCGTTTTCATCCCAAATTAAATTGCAAAGATCAATCTCGGCTTCCTTTTGACCGCTTTCATTCAATTCAAATACAATGTGAAGTTATTTTCTTCATTTATTTATTTTACTTTTCTTGTCCTTTTTAATTAGGGCGCCATGATACCAGCTGCCGTTTCCAGGCGTAGGCCCACCACTGCCGTTTGATGGACTCCTCTCGTGGCATTGACATAAAATTGTCCTCTCTCAGAACAAGCCCAAGTTGCTCTGTCGATTGTACCATCATATTTTTTGCATTTCTAAACACGCTACATGCGGAAGTTGCACTACCATTTTTTAGAAATTAAAAAAGTAAGTAGTTTATTTTAACCCCCAGAAAAGAAAGCATTTATTTTATTTATTTGAGGTAAACAGCGTATTTACATGTTGCCCTCACTTAGAAGCTCAACTTGACTTAAAACTGTAAGAAAACTAGGCAACATGTCACATTTTTCTCACTCATTTTATTTGGAGTGCGTCTATTATTGATATCTCTTATTTTATAATACTATTTATTTATTATTGTATTACCTATTAATAAATTACTTTTAAGGATAAAGGTGTTTTAGAAAAATACTCATTTCATACCCTATATTAATAAAATATATACTCCTTTCTAAAAAGATTATTATATTAATTTTTTCAAAAGAATAGGTATGCATTCTAATATGGAAGAGTCTTCCATGAAAAATATATATGGTTTATTTCTTTTCAAAATTCTTATTTTATCATTGTTTTATATATAGTAATTATAATTATATATATCATTGCAAATGGTTTGATTCATAAATAAATGCAAATTGTGTGGTCTAGTAAAAGGAACAACATTTTTTGTTTGATATAAAGAACATGATATAAAAAAGAAAAAGAAAACTATGTTTCCCTTCTTGTTTTTAAGTAAAAGAAATATGTAAACCGTTGCAATCTTGCTACCGATTATTACTTTTTAGAATTTTGTTTAATAAAAAGGAAACAAAATTGTATTAAGCAAAAACTATTGCTTATTATAAAGACTGAAAAAGGAAATGTTTGGATTTGTAAGTTTATTTGATAGGTGGATAGAAAAAGGAAAACCAATAATATTATTTAGGTGTAAGGACTTTTTTGATATTTTAAGAGCAATGCAAAAGTAAAATAAAGAGTGATGAAAAAAAAAAGGCCTATGAAAAGTAAAACAGGGAGTCAATAAAATTAGCATTTTATTTATGTCACACAATAAAATTACTAAAATGCTTTTGTTATTTTTGTGTCAAAACAAAAACTTCTCTCTCTTTCTCTTTCTCTCTCCCCGTCTCCTTCCCAAAATATCTCTCTCTCTCTGTTTGTGCTTTGTTCCATCTTCCACTTGGCTCATTGGATCTATCTTCTCTGGCACGGGGCACCGTCGACGAGCTCAAATATCAACGAAGGGAGATCGTCACTTGTTGGTTGCAACTACGATAATGGCAAAGTCAGATCGGCTCGCTCGATGTTACCACGATTTCACACTCACTGACTTGGCTGGAGTTCCGTCGTCTGTCTAAGAGGGGGAGGGCTGCACCATTCGTTGGAGAAAGAGAGGGAAGTCTGGCATCGTCGTCCTCATTAGATCTAAGCTCGCATCGTCGATTCCAATATGCTTCTAAGCTTCGCCTTCCCATCCTTATAAGATCCAAGCTTCGTGTTGTCCTTCTCATCAGATATAGATCTATCGTCAACAATTGCAAAAGTGGCAAAGTCCATGGTGGCAGAGGCGGCTACCACTCATCAATGTTGTTGTTGTTATTTTTTTCTCATTTTTGGTTTTTTTGGCAGCTGAAAACATCATCGATATTGGAGATGAGCCCACGGTGACAATAAGAGAAAGAGAAAAAGAAAAGAGATAGAGAAAGAGAGGAAAAAAATATCAAGTGGGACACGAAAAAATGTCTGGATAGAACACGCAACATATTTTGGTAGGACATGCAATATATTTGTAGCATAAGAATTTTTTACATTTTGTAGTATAAATAAAAATGGTCAAAATAGTAGCATTTAGGTGAAATTATCCTGCAACTGTCCTCTTTTAAAGGCCCAAGATGCTTCGTTGAAGAGAGGGAGAGAGGTATGGCACCACCGCCCTTGTTAGATACGAGCTTGCGTTGCCATTCCGATATGCTTTCAAGCTTCGTGTCACGATCCTTATTAGATTTAAGCTCTGCGTAGTCGTCCTCATTAGATCCAGATCTATCACAACAATCACAAGAGTGGCGAAGTCCATGGCGGTGGAGGCGGTAGCTGTTCATCTATGGTATTGTTATTCACCATTAAAAATTGGTTACTTCAAACCGTCATGGAAACATTAATTCCATGATATATAACGGTTAAAAAACTATCGTGGAATCCATCATCGTGGAAACATTATTTCCATAATGGTCTCTAAACTTCATGGAACACTTTACATTTTTGTGGTTTTCGGTGGCATTGAAAAGGTACTACAATAGTTTACTAAAAGAACTATCATGTTATGTTGTTTAACATGATTGTTTGAGACAAAAATTGTCGTGTTATGTCGATCTACCACAACTATTTATTTAGAAACACAACTATTTATTTAGAAAAATTGTCATGGTAATGTAATTAAGGAAAACATAATTCGAATTTTTGATTCCCACAGGATAGCCAATCACATATGATATCCATTAACACAAGGCCTTGATAGCAAAATCAAATATTTAGAGTAAATTTAAATCTACAACATATAGTCAAATACGCAAAGTTTTTAGTGATCTACTAACTGTACCTAATATATCTAGTTAAAAAATTTTCCAAATCGAACCTCATCTATATTCATCACTTATATAAAATTCCTTTTTTAAAAGTGCGAATAAACCATTATTATTAAAAATTGTCCCTCAAAAAATAAAAATTATGTCCCACATGTAACATAAAAATAAAAATAAAAAACTGCATTCGATATTGCCTTCTTGCTTGAAACACTTACAGCGAGTATATAACATCTGTCCTCTTGGTCATATTGTTACACCTACTCTTGCTTCAAGCTTCCAATCATTAAGAACCCTAATGATTTGTAAAAATACAAAATAATTAAGCACAATAATGTAATATATATCAAACCATATTTTAGAACAAAAAATTACGCTTACATGTCAGTAACTTTTGCAAAATCTTTACGTGGTAGGTGTCCATAAGGGTCAAATCAAAATACTTAGTTCTCCCATTATGCAACAAGTGCCAACATCCAATGTTCACCAACATTGTGCAGCATGAGGTATAATTTCCCTCTTGGTGCACGACGTAAAAGGGTGACAAGAGAATTGGCATGCTTTCTAATGGCATTATCTCCTCTCCTTACTATATGTGAGATAAGGATCGGAGAAATAAAGCCGAATTGTTGAGCATAGCCTCCATAATCACAATATTCTGTTAAAAAACTATAATAAAAACAATGCACAACCTTATTTTCAATAAAAATATAAGTCTTCTTGATCAAAAAAAAAAGTAAGAATGATAAACTATTACTTGAGATATACCAGTGTACAGTTCGCACTAATTTCGTTAAAGTTGATGAAATAATAGTCCTTATAATTAACATAGATAGGCATGTAATTACCATTGATTGTTGCTGGTATCGGGCCTCTGTCAGTGTTCCCCCATGCATGACACTTTGTGCATATAAAGCCAACGACTTCAATGGATCTGGAATAGCAGAAAAGTTAAATAAAGGCAGGGGCTTATTCCCAACGAGTTATGAATCCCCAACAGGTTGTTCACAGTCACTCGACATTGTTCTACCTTAGATTGTGATTCTATTGGTTTTCTAACACCTTTCTTTGTTTGGCATTTCTTTCACTTAACATCTTGAGGAAATGGCTAGAAGCTTGACTTGTCTTAGTTGTTGCAATGATTTCAATTAAGCTTTTCAGCCATGCCACGAAGCTTTCGACAACTTCATTCACAATTGTTGCCTCTGTTGTTAGAAAATGTATTTTTACTACTCTAATTTTAGGTGTAATAATGTGAACTTTCATGTTTCCCTCCCCTAGGAGTTTTTCGTGGATTATGTCAATTGAAAGACTCTCCATCCATACCTTTCTAATCACAACAACAAGCATATGCCCACCATTAATTGGATCATCAAGAATGAGTATACAATCTTGATGTTCATCGAGCGCTGCATCACGAGGCGACATTAGAGCTTGTTTCTCATGCATTGCATAGCTAGTCTTGAAGCTGTTATATTGATCAACAGTCACTGCAATGTTCTCCTCATCCATCAGTGCAACATCTTGTCATGCACAATGCTTTGCACTACTGTAACTTCGTATTGTAGATCTAATACTTCGTAATTAACTTTCAAGTTTGGCCAAATGAACGTAGGTTGACCGCGAAGGCGTCTTGAATGTTTGGATCTTCCCAATGCCTTGGTCGATATGTCATTGATTCCATCGGTCCCTTGAGATTGTTGCTCAGTGTATTAATCTTGTAAAATAATAACAACGTTGTTCTTTATATGTTTCAAAAGTTATAATAGCACAAATTAGGGATTTAAGTTTAACAAACTTATATTAGCTCACAAATTGGTATAAATGACCAAAACTTAAATTGTCCATCAGGGTGTCGACTCATTTTGAGCCACAACTCCTCTTAAGGTGGTCGCTTCCTGTTCTTTACAAGCTGTATCTTACTAAATCAGTAAAACATTAAGAATGAAATCATTGATATATGTAGTAGGAGTAAGATATTAAAATTCCAATTTTTGTTCAAGTTTTCTATATTTGTCTCGGTCTCCTCTCTTATTTCACTTATGCGTGCCAATAGTCGTTGGAAATTTTTAGAACATCAATACTCTACAAATTTTATCCAATATTCCTCAAATATAGTAGAGTAGTAGTGTACTACTATAAGTGGCCGCTTTAATTTGCTTTCATCCCAAAATTGTCCTCTACAAAAGTGACATAGAGGTCATATCTAAACCCCCTTGTTGGTTAACCATAAAGCTTCAAAGTAATTTTTTCACTGTGAAAATTTGATAGGTCTCTCTCTAAATAAAATCTTTTATTTTGTGCAAGTCCTTAGTTCTCCAATCACATATTCATATGGAAACATACTCTCCACTAAGTACTCCAATCTAGCTACTTAATTTATCTCCCAGTTTGCTTTTTGCTTGGCCTTGTTTCATCAAAGGTAACTTTAATTCTTTCTTCTTTACCCTTATCCTATGGACTTTTTCCACTGTACACTCTATTAACTATCGATTTCGGGATCAAACACGGTTTTTCTTTGGGGTTTTCCCTTTCCACGTTTGGATGAAAATGAAGCATTCTTTTTATCAATCCTCATCAAAACAAATCCCATTTGCACCAAAAAAGAAAAAAAAAAAGGCTTGAAGCTACACTCTGAAACTATATAGAATTACGAAGCCCGTATAACTAAGTCTTCATAACATATCGTAGTGCCAAGATTTACCCGGCACCATAGAAGTTCCCGGTACTTGTATTGCACAGATTATGATCCGCTTTGTCAATTAAAATTACCGAGGTAGAACAAAATTTAATCTTCCATTGTTTGTAGATACTTTTAGGAATAGCCGGATTGGAAATGGATTTCTGCTTGCAGCTAATATTTCATAAAGAAGAAAATTGAGGTAGTGAGAATATCTATGCAGCTCAGAAACACCCAAATTCTGTAAAAATCTCAATGTTAAAGACATACTACAGATAGCCATCTCTCCTATCTTGCTCCTCAGCTTCCTTGTTAGCCACTTGAACGGATTTGAACCACAAGAATGCCTATGTCAAAGACTAAATATTAGTAAAGGAAAATTTTGAGGCAAATGACATATTTTACGTACACATTTTTATATGGCCAATATTTTAAGATGTTAAAATTCAAATTATGTCTCAAAAAAAAAAAAAAAAACTTGCATTTGTGATGTATGGACTATGATTAAGAGTTAGAATTTCAGAAACCAGGGCAACTTACAGAGGTAGGAATTCCAGTAAATGTGAAAAATCCGAGCAGCGGAGCATAGAAGATGCTGTCTGGGTTCACTACTCCAAAGACAGGCCTTTGGTTTACATACTCGAAAATTGAACCTATCTGCAAGTTCAGAAGTTCACAGGAATTTTGAGAGAGAAATTATAGAGTAAGAAGTATGCCAAGCATGTCGAAAAGGAGTAACATTTCTTCCGAGATAAATGAAATCCATGTGAAGGAATAGGGAAAGGTGACTTAACCGCTGCAATTGCGGTGACCGCTGAGGCAAGCAAATAAACAAAAAATGGAACTTCAAATCCACTTTCTGATGCATCCTTTTTTCCTTCATCCCGCGCCCAAGGAGGCGGTTCATCTGATTCAGGTTTGGCCCAAGAGGGCATTGTTTCTTCAGACTTGCTATACTCGGCAGAGCCTTTGGTAACAGCGTACACTGTAAACCGACAACATGACTCGTTCTCCTTATAACAACAGCGGTTTTGATTTCCTTGTCCAGTGAGTTGAAGCAGTATCCTTTGCCCATCGCCTACGAATGATCTGGGATATGATCTGTCATTCTTTTTGCGGCCATGGATTACTTTTGAGCTACACAAAAACAAGACATTTGCGGCCATATCTGTTTATTTCTCTTGCTCTCAACCCGCGTTTCTCTTTTGTTTCTGTTAATGTGCACATCAAAAAGTTTGCTGTTAAGGGCAATGTGCCACATAGTAGAGCTAGAGCTCAAAAGGGAGACTGGTAGTTTCTTTGACATACTAGTGTACTTGAGACAACTCATTACAAAGGATGTTTAACACTAACAAATGCAATTTTGTTATTATTACTTTTTTTATATGTGAAGAAACTGATATGTCTTTGTTTCTTAAGATGCTTACATTTTGTAAGAACTGGTTCCATGATTTCAATCAGATAGCTAAACATGATAAGTTAAATCATAACCCTGAGAAGAGTTAAGAGAATCGAAAATAGCTTAATACTTGAAAGTGATAAGAAACAAAATTTATCTGACATATTTTTTAGTTAAGAAGATGTCTTGTAAGAAGATCTGTCCCACACAGAAGTATATGACTGCATAAATTTACAAAGTTCTGCACTAGTCTGGTTTTTTGCTCCTATTTTTTAAGGCCAAGATGCTTAAGTAATGCCAAATGACTCTCACTCTCTCATCTGTACATTGTATAAGGCCTTCCCTTTTGTAGTCCTCATATATATATATATATATATGTATATAAAATACCAAATTACTGAAAAATTTATATTCATTACATCATTCCTTCTAATATAGAAAGTTCATTTTCATCCAACATAACTTGGGGTGTCTTCGACTTTATTTTCTTACCACAAGATCAAGCTCAAAATCTATTCTGAAAGACGGATGTTATCAATAAGTCGATAAATACAAAGGCAAAAACTTAAGTCCTTTAAAAAAAGACTAGTTAGAAGCAAAAAGTGTAACATAACATTAGCGGCAGAAACGCTTGGTAGGAGATCGTGTCAAATATATGTTTTATTACCAATTTAAAATGAAAATAAAAATTCGATTACACACCCACTTCATAAGAAAAACTGGCAAGTCTACACCACTTAATAACTGAAATAGTTATAGCTATGCCTCTATTCAATAGAAAATTATCTATATCTCCACGGAAAAACTTTCTGGCTCAATCACTTGACATTTATAACATATAAAAGTGACTACAAAAGTATGCATTCATCTATCATTTATCCTGTGAAATTGTTATTAGATAAACTAAATGCCATGTTGCACTCTTATTTCTAGATTTTACATGATAGAACCGGACTGAATTAAACCCAGAAGACATTAGAAAAATAAATATAGCCCAAAGAATTTTTAACGTTTACTTTTATCCCCGTAAAATGAAGCAGAAAATCTAAACAAAAAAAAAAATCTCTTAAGAACATTACTGAAACAAAATATAACAATTATGGCCGCAAAAACATTAAACCGTCAAAAAATGACAAGGCCCACAACAGCTCAACAGCAGATATGTTCTCCCTGAGCTTACCTGGCCGAAAAGCTCTCTATTTGGTCAGCACCCGATGAACCAAAATGGGTTTAGCAAACATGAAAGTTTTCACACCAGCTGCAATATCTGAACTTAATTTCGCTTTAGTGCTCAAAGAAAACAAATGGGCAACACTTTTTTTTTTTCTTTATTTGGAAACTGGTATGTTTGTGGTTCCAACTTCCAAGCCTACATGTTGCAGTCACAGACTGGATTGAAGGATTTTTTTTTTTTTGTTTCTTTTGGGTGGTGAGAAATTGGATTGAATTAAAGTGGGCTATAAGCTCTAGATACAAAAGATCTATTGGGAAGGATTTTAGGCCTACAGAGTATGAAGCTTCTAAGGGAGCATCTCGTGGCTGAAAATAATAATAATAATGATAATATCCTTTTTGTGTTTTTTGATTCTTTTCTCCAAAGAGCGAGGACCACCCGTTGGTGCTAAAGTACATGGATTGAGCCCTCGGATCATCCTCCGGAATGCTGAGGCCCAAATAGGTAAAATCCCATTTCCCTCAACTTTTGCGTGTTAATATGCAACTTATGAAGTCTAATTATGTCTAGTTATTTACAAGAAATGTGAAAATTACACTTATGATTGTTCACAGAAACGATATGTTCAAA
This sequence comes from Artocarpus heterophyllus, assembly GCA_025403435.1. Lineage (NCBI taxonomy): Eukaryota > Viridiplantae > Streptophyta > Magnoliopsida > Rosales > Moraceae > Artocarpus > Artocarpus heterophyllus. The sequence continues at coordinate 24,726,445 of CM046343.1, forward strand.
AATCTAATTATTTTACTTCGGAAAAAACCAATTATTTTGGTGGCCATATTTCTCTAATTAACCTCTTTTTTCTTTTTTTTTTCTTTCGTCAATTGTTAGGAACACCTCGTTATTATGAAATTTGGGTGTTTAACAAGCATAGTTAAAACTAACTTTTTAGTTCAAAATATTATAGCATGTGAGAGTTTTATACTGTAATATTTTTTTGCTTTTTACTATAGCATATCAAAACTTTACATTATTTAATAACTAAAAAGTTGGTTTTAATCGTACTTGGCAAATACCCTTAGTTAAAAAACATAAAATCCAAGAAACTTGGGCGGTCGTTTTTGAGGCTCTACTCAGAGAGCATTTTTTTTAAATGCCGAATATTAAGACGATATTTCTAATTATTGACATACTAATCCACTAATTTGTTAAAAAAATTCCAGGATGTAGTTTTTCCATTATTTTTATTTAGTAAGTCTCATTTATTATAACAATGAAGTGGCAAAGGCCATCAGCTGGAAACATGTTTTTTTGCTCAATTTAAAATTGTTTTTATAATTTTGCTTTTTTTTTTCTTGAGAGAATATGAAAAATAACAGATTTTTGAATTTTTTTTGCAATAAATTGTAAATTTTTAAAATAATTATAATAAATAATATTAAAAAGAAAATTTACTGGTAAATTTTTTTTTTCATAGTAAATAGCTAAGTAAAAAAAGTAATTTTTTATACCATAGTTTACTACAAATATTTTTAAAATCTACTATTTCGATAAAAAAATTAAAAAAAAAAGTTATCATTTACTACCGTTTCTCTTTTTTCTTTATCAAGACAGTGGAAAAGGTTAGAATAAAAAACGACATCAATAATTGTCCGTAAAAACAGCCATTACACTGAAAAGATGGCAGGCTAAAAGCAAAGGCATAAAGAGCGGGGACAAAACGGCCACTAAGTGACCTAAAAGAGCAAGAAAATTTAAAACGACATTCGCAACAGAAACGACAATGACCTGAATTACGACATTGTTTGAAACGACAAGAAAAAGAAAAAAAATCAACAAAAACAACGTCAACACAAAAAACCAGAGTAAAAGTGAAAACGAGAGGCACAAGAAAAGAAAAAACCAATAACAAGGATATAAGACTGATATAATGAGCGAGAACAAAATTAAAATTGAAAAATAACGAGAATACAAAAACCAGCAATGACACTAAAGATCAGAAAAGACAATTACCTGAAAGAAAGAACGACAGAAACATTAAAAATGATGTCGTCCAGAGCAAAGGAAACAAACTGAAAATGATATCAAAGCTAATACACGCTAAAACCTAAATAATAATAATAACAACAACATTAACGATATTGACTCCAAAACGACAACAACATCAAACGACAAAAGTACGACACTCAAAACCGATCTGAAATCCCCTAAAACAAAAAGAAAAAACAAGAAAAACGACAATAAAAGACGACTATACCAAAAAAAGGACAATGGCTGAAGCAACGACAATAACTAGCAACAAGCAACGACAATTTTCTGAAGTAACGACAGCAACATAAGGACACTTCATTTAGTTTTTGTTTCTTAAAAACAGTAAATTGTCAATTGCGAGAGCCAAACTTGTTAAAGAACACAAGCACAAACTTAAATTTTGGAGTGTTTAGGTTCCCTCAAAGTGTCCGACAAGTTGTTAGAAATGTTAAAGTTCAATACTGCATATCTCTGTTTTTGTGGAGTTGCATACAATCCACAACTTTTAGCAGAAAGAAAAGAAGAGGAATCAAAAGTGTTTCCGTTGCAAGTAAAATATTTGTTTACATATGATCTTGATCTTCCTTTTCTCAACACCAAAAGAATTAATAATCCCATTTTTCTGAAATCGTTATAATGTCTGAGAGATCAATCGAAATTTCCCCATTTGACTGCAACCCCACAAAATCAAAATTTTTGTCAAAAAGCATCTGTACCTTTCCAATTTTATCAAACAAACCCCTTAAAGCATCAAAATTCTAAATCAGGCAACCCCCATTTACATCATTCCAACTTCCTAATCAAATTTGGATTCATAGATCATTAAAAAAAAATCCACATTTAACAAAAAAAATTAAAAAACAACAGAGAATATATACCCTACCTTCTAGTACAAAAACAAGAAAATTTTCCCAATCTCTCTCTTCTTTCTCAAGCCCATGAATTATCAAAAGCAGCCGAAGTAATCGCCTGAGAGAACTCCTCGAAGCTGATTCTCCCATCTCCGTCGGTATCGGCCTCCTTGATCATCCCGGTCAACTCCTCGGCCGTCAAGGCGTGGCCTATTTTGGCCATGGAGTGAGCCAACTCCGCCGCCGTAATGAAGCCGTTTCCGTCCCTGTCAAACATCTTAAACAGCTGCCGGAGCTGGTCCTCCGTGTAGGGAGACTTTGCCGACAAGATCTCCGGCGACACGAGAGCGATGAATTCGGAGAACTCAATTAGGCCGTTGTTGTTGGTGTCTGCCTTGTTGATCAAGTTTTCTAGCTCGTCTGGGCTCGGTTTTAGGCCGAGCGACCGGAGGAGCGATCCGAGCTCCAGCTGCGTTAGCCTGCCGTCGTTGTTGCGGTCAAAGGACCGGAAGATCTCGCGGAGCTCGGCAATTTGCTCGTCGTCTAGCTTCACTGGCTGCTGGTTGTTCATGACACCCAATAAGGAAAAACAATGAGAAAATGAACTTCAAGAAAACACAATCTTTGATTGCTTTAAATTGAATTCCAAAAGAGAATCAACAACAACCCCTTCTTCTTTTTTTTCTGTGTTAATCTGATCTATTCAGGTGAATGAATCAAAATCTTGGAAGGATCCAAAGATCTCCTTCGATTTCGTTCAAAAGTGTTTCACTCAAAAGTCGGATCTGATTTCTCTTTTCCGCGTGCACGGCAACGCACAAATAAATTTATGTATTGAAATAATAAAAACAGCAAGGTGTAAGAAATTTGGTGGTGGATCTTTATCTACAAATCATAATCAGTGGTTGAATTTTCAATAATAATAATATTATTATTATTATTATTATGTGTTTAAGCATTGCCAAATGAAGTAACAAGGTGTTCCCTTCAAAAAAATAATAATTATAACAAATAACACGGTATTAGATGGAAGTTCAAACTTCAGCACCGCACACAGTGGCAGGGTAAAAAAATATTGAAACTTGATTGATACAATGTGTTCTGCATGCTATGGTAAGAGATATCTTATTTAGTTCTTCAAATTATTAATATTAACTAAACTAACAAAAACTTTTTTTTGTTTATTTTTAGGTTTTTTATGAACCATGGAAGAAGTGTTTAACTTATGTTATGAATTGGAAACTTAATTTTTGTGTTATTAATATTTATAATTGAAAAATAAAGGATTATTTACCATACTAAAATGTTGGTTTTAATTATTGTTAAGAAAATGTTTATAAAAAATTAGTTGAACTGACTAAAAAACCAAACTAAACCTATTATAATCGGTTTGGTTTAGATTGATTTTAATTTCTTGAATGGTTTGGTTTAGTTTGAAAATCTCCAAACCGATATATAATTGGTTTGGTTTGTGATTTATTAAGTCTAAGTAGTTTGGATTAATTGCTCATCCCTGTATAACGGTTGTTTGGTATTTCAGTTTGTAAAGTTTTCAACAATTATAATAAAAAGTAAAAAATTATCCCAGTATAAAATTTTTATATGCTACAATTTTTAAAATAATATTATCAGCTGTTATTTCAAACACCATAATAAATCTAAAGTAATATAATGGGATGGTTATATATTACTTCATTATTGAATAAAAAATAATAAAGTAATCGGAGAAGAATTTTCTCGGAGAATAATTTTCATTCTTTTATTATCCGAGAAAATGCCAACGGGAAAGCGCGGGAAAAGTGCCGAGAATTACGTGAGCAGTGGCCACGTCTACCAGCCGGCCTAGTCATGTCCACCGTTGGACTTGATCAAACGGGAGTGATATCGTGTGGTACCCTTCTTTGGAAGAATGTTGACATTGGTGCTTTTGCACCAATGAAACGATGACACGTCATTATCGGACAAAGTTCGGTGGAGAGATTTGGATCGGAACAATGCTAAAAAGGCCTGGATTGTATTGACCGTCACAAATTAAGTAAATGAAAGTTGAACAATTGTCTACAAAGAAAATTTATTTTGAACCCGACAAGCGGCAAGAGCGTCCCTACACATGTGAGTGGGACCCATTCAAACGTGAGTGATAAGATTTTTGTTTCCTCGCGGGGATTTTAAAAAATAACCTTAAAAAAATTAATTTTAAGTAAATGATTTATTTTAACAACTTTTTGGATATAAAAAAATATGCTTTTTAGGCATAAAAATTGCTCTATTTTTTTTTCTTTTCACTCTGTTGAGGTTCCTCACTTCGTTACAATTATTTTTATTTTTTTTCCTAAAAAAAATAAAGACAGTTTATCTGCCTAAAAAAGCGTATTTTTTTTGTACCAAAAATAGGTCATTTTCTCAATTAGGATTTTTTTTTTGCCTTTTTGTCAAATTCTTCCGGTTAAATACTAAGGTTTGTCAAGAAAATTAGAGACAAAACTAAAAAAATTAGTCGCAAAAGATATATTAATACTGTTAAAAAAATTAAATAAAAAAGATATAAAATTTTAAAAGCATCAGAACATAATTTCAAAAAAGATGACGTACGATTTTAAGAAGAGCAAAATGTAAGTTTTATAAAATTTTATATACAATATTGAAAGAAAAACAAGTCTAAAAGTGTGGCCACCTACCTTTGTTCGTGGGTAGTTCCGCCTCTGAATAAGATCAACTTTTTATTAGTTATGGTGCTTAATTTTTATTTGTTTTGCATTGAAAATATGGTGCTTACTTGATACCAACTGTGTCTCTAAATATCTTTAATTACAAAACAAGCCGACGAGATTTAAATGGGCCAGGGATTGCCGGAATTGAAAAGGAAAAGGTATAGAGGGAATGTTTCGCAAGAATTTGATTAAAAAAATGAGACATTCACTGTGGACAGGGGCCTTGGTGGATGGCCTGATCTGCGTGATTTTGGGCGTTTGCCTTTTCTTTTTGCCCGTTGGTATTTGTTTTGGATGAAACTTTTCCCCTTTATAGTTAATGCAAGAGCACTCCAAGCGGTGGAAACATATAGGGCTTTGGAAACATATAGGGTTAGTTATTTTTGGGTCCTCTAAATATAAAAAGCAATTATCTAAGAAAGATCGGTTGTCATATTTCATAAAGATTACAAAAATTTCAATGAATAAAATCTGTTTTAAGAAAAGATTGTAACTCTTATCAGATACAATTGGTGGTGAAGATCTTCCACCCTAAGAACATGCTTAGCTAAAACCAGGGCTGCATAATTAACGGTTCTTAGCACATGGTCAACTAAACAGCCAACAAAAATTAAAAAAAAAAAAAAGACATTTAATATTTGATCCAAGATTCCTCACTCATAATGGAAGAATTGGAATAAAAAGGCTGTATAATTTTTAAGGCATTAGTCTGTATAAAATTAAGTGGCAGGCCACAATCCTTAGTCTAAATGAGATTGTTACTTAGACCAGTAAGTTTCAGCTACATCAGATGAAAGTCTTCCTATGCATTTAGAAGTCAAAACAACCATAACAAACCAATTCCAACAAAATTTCTATATAAAGAGATTCAGGCATCAACGTTCTATTTTTATATTGTCCAGAGGGTGGAGGAGCCCAAGTCTTGCAAGTTCCCGCTAATGGATCTCGACTCCTTTTGTTGACACATCCGATCAGCCTCCTAACAAATCTTTCAAGAATTGAGACATACAAGAAATATGACTAGCTTGTCGTGTTCGTGGGTTGTGTATTATATTGTTTCGCTCATTCCAAATCGACTAGAGCAGGCAAATAAAAAAAAATTTTGAAACTTTCTCTATCGTAAACATCTTCTTATGGTTAACCAGATCATAGAAAAAGCATATTTGAGGGAAGTTGAAAGGCCAAAAGCATCGCTTTAATGTCTCTTTAATCATGCATTTTAGATTTTAAATTTATATCCTTCATGATGAATGAATGCAATCTAACGGTCTTGTATGTCAGATGCGTTGAATTGGCCTTCAACTATGAGTGAACTGATTGTGATTAGGGAGGGCCTCGCCTTTGCTTCTGATTCCGGTCTCCATCCAATGCTCATCGAAAGTGATTGTCAAAATGCCATGAGTGTTATTTATGATGTTGTTAATCTGTCCTCTTATAATGTTACTGTTTTGACGTCAAAGATTTGGTTCTTTTAACTATATTTCCCGCGATGGGAATAAGGCTGCCGATTCACTAGCTCGCTTTGCTTTGTCCTTGGCTGAGGATCGTTATTGGCTTGAGGAAGGCCTTCTTGTATTGCTTCTGTTTTTTGGGAGATTGCTGCTAATGAAGCTCAGTTTTTCCCCCAAAAAATGTATGTTAGATAACATCTATGTTCATTGGAACAGATTATTGCTTCAAATAGATGCATCAGTTGAAACATACTAATTCAAAACAACGTGACTATTAATAAGGTGTAGAGCATTGTCAGTTTCGGTCTTAACTTTTAGTTGTTATAGTGTAAAGCTCTCACATGTTATAATGTCAAGAAAAAGTAAAATATAATATAAAGCTACTTATATGTTACAGTGTTTTTAGTCAATTGGTTCTAATCAATGCTCTCAAACACCCTATACAGTTTCACGATTGAGGTGTACGTTGAGAAAGGGACGTGTATATTAATAAATAGCCATGAATTTGGTTATAAACTAGCCTCCGTCACATCTAGCTGAGATTGTAGAATTTGTGAGCTTAGAGTTAAAAAAACTCAGTATTACTCTTTAGTTAAAGTTGAATCTTTTTTTTTTTAAGAGGCAGAAAAGAGAATTGGGTAAATTCTCTCTTTTTTAGGGAGGGGTAATGAAAAAAAATATTCCACTTTGATTCTGGGCAATAGAGCAAATAACAACCTTTGGGGGGGCACGGAGTCGAGTGTGGCTAGATCTGACATTCAACCTACGTACCCCTTGAACTTTTAACATGTCTGACTTGCTCCATAAGATTTTTATTTGCAAGCATGTCCTACTTTACCCTGGCATATTATTTCTACCCCACATATGATAAAATTTCATCTACTTTCTAAACAGTTGTGATGGGCAAAAACCGGGGGGTTTTCTTTTTTCCATTTCTTTTTCTTCTGTTTTTTTTTTCCCAATTTGAATGGAGGGGGTTTTCTAGGTAAAATGGGACCCTTTTTTTCTAAATTTAGGAAGCAAAAAATAAGATTTATCCTAAAAGTAGGAGAAAAACCAAAACATCTATTGGCTTCTCCATTCCACATTCGTTCTTGAGGAGTAGGGCCTGTCGTGACGTCTACAAACGTACACGATAACGAGCCAATACAAAAGTAATTTGAACTTCTTTTTTCTTTTTTTTTGCTTTTCCTCTTTTATTAATTAATTAATTAATATTTTTTAGGTGTTTGACAAAGTAGCAATTTGAAAGGTGAGGAGTAACATTTCAAAAAAAAAAAAGTTGAGAAGTAAACAAGACAAGAAAGGGTAGGAATTGATAATGCAAAACCAGGAAGGCGTCCGTACTATGGTCTTAAATGGTGATTACACCACCAAACAACAAAAATCCTATCTCATTGATGAATGCTACTCGAGTTATTTATTTTCTTTGAATTTTAATTATGATATTTCTTTAATGTTTGGAGACAATAGATTGTTTGGTGTCTGGGGTAAGAGCAGCATATTGTCTCTTTTTTGAAATTATTTCCCCCCCTCTCTATACAAAATTTCCAACTAAACACATGTGACAAATGACAACTCTTTGTGTTCATTTGTTTCATTGCTAAAATAGGAAAAGCTAGAACACATTAGACGTCCAATCCGTATGGTAGACCGTTAAAAATTAATCAAATGATTAAGAAACTTACCTTACCATAGAGCAAAACAACGTGCCTTACTTAAAAGTTTTCCTTGAAAAATAAACAATGGGATAATTATCTTTTTATATCCTTTATTTTAAGTTTATTCAAAAACTATACTTTTAGTTTTAGTCTTATCGAATGTGTTCCTTCATATTAGATTTCATAAACAAATCTATGTCTTACCTTAGTCAATAGTTGATTTTAATATTTAAAAGTACCAAATTATCATTAAGTAAAAGAGAAAAAAAATTTGAACTTTCAAAAAGTAAGAAGAAAATAAGAACAAAAACACACAAAACACCTCTTTTTAAAAGTATTCTCTGTATTTAAAAAGTCAAAACCCTTCTTATAAAGTTTGTTTATTTTTCAATTTGATGGTAGTTTGGACAATTTTTTAAGTCAAAATTAAAGATTGATTTGAAAAGGTAAAAATTTGTGCCTTAAATCTAATATAAAGATATATACTTAAAGACATAAAAAACCAAAGATTTTATGTATGAATAAACCTAAAATATAGAGTACAAAAAGATAAATAATCCATAATGAATTTTTAATAAAAGGAGGTACGCCACTTAATTATCTTAGTTTATTAGCGTAGCATCGTGACTATGTGGAGCGCTAATTTAGATTTTTGTTGGAAAATAAAAATCTAATTATGCATTTCGGCTGGTCCCCGCACCCCCCCTCTCCCCACCCAAAAAAAGAACCAAAAGACAAGGTAGAAGGTAGAAACACAAAAAACTAAATAAAATAATATAAAAATTTGCAAAGTAAGCATGACACATAATCGAGCCCGTTTGGGAACATAGTTTAAACCATTGAATCAAAAACACTATAACAATTCAAATTGTGAAAGAAAACACCATAGCAAAATTGGTTTGAAACCAAAACCTTTTTAGTTCGAAACATGTTGTCAAATGGGCTCTAAATATCTATGAGCAAATAGCAATTCAATTGTTGTAGAACTTCTCCTATCACAAGGGTAAGACCAAGGACAAAAATATCGATGTCGTCGAAGTTGTCGAGATTTGATTTACAGATATTGTAGTGGATATTGTCGATGTCGACGGATATTTGAAAAAAAAATTAGATATCTGAAGAAAAACGTGTAATTTTTTCTTACAACTTTACACATGCTAAAAATAATCAAAATTACTTAATTTGAATCAAGTTAATAACATAAATAATACAATTTTGGTTTAATATGATAGTTATATTGCTTATGATAAAAGGATTCCATCATTATATATATTGATTATAATTCTAATATTATTTTATATAGTCATTACAAATCAAGTACAATAATAGTAAATAAAAACTACTACCAAATATAATAAAGTACATACAAACTTCAAGTTTTTCAATAGCAAAAAGAGTTTCTAGCCTGTTGGAAAGTATTATGTGGTTCCGATCTTGATCTAAACAATACATCTGCCAGGATATTACCCTTGGATAATTCTGAAGGTAATTGTCGATATGCCACACGTATGCTTCTTGATCTCTTTGTACTGTTAACCCATAAATTAGTTATTGTTGATTATCCAATTTAATGAGTAGTCTTCATGGAATTATAATGACATCTCAACATTAATTTATGGTGGGGGATATACAAGTTTATCAAAGAAACCATCTTGATTTTGTACTTTTGAACTCGTCCCCATTTGAGAATTATGAAGAACATTAGTGTAATGCTCAAGAAAACTTATTAATTTAAATCCAGAATTAGTTTGGATTTAATTAATAAATTTTCCTCAATAAATTGTATTTACTTAGCAATCTCACAATCATTACAATGAAATTCATGAGGGACATATCCTTTGAACAATGATGGAAACATAAACTTAAGGACACTAATTGATGGATGACCTAAACGACGATGATAGAGTCAAATTTTGCCTTTATTGGAAATGACTGACTCGGAAAGGAATGATGTAGAAAAGGATTTCTCAACTCTTGTTCTTCCACCTTGTTCATCCAAGTAGTAGAGTCTGTTTCTCTCACTACAGTCCAATCGTCCTCTTCATGCCTTGCTCTTGGAACACACAATGAGAAGGGAAAAAGGACACACTACAATTGGAATCTTTAGTGAGTTTTTGGATTGAAAAAAGTTTTGTAAACAGTTTAGAAACATGAAGAGCATTTTTAAGGGTGATATATTGGTTGATATAAACATCCCCTTCACCTGCAACGGTGGTTACTGGCCCATCGGCTATGGTAATTTTTCTATGGCTAGAACAAGGTGTTTATGAGGTAAAGGATTTGGAGGAACATGTCATATCGTCTGTGGCTTTGAATCGATTACCCACATTTTTGGAGAAATGGCATCCGAGAAATTAGCAATACAAGAAGAGGGTGAAATACCTGAAAAAACCAGAGAGCATGTACCTACGGATATACCCGCTGATGCTTTGTCAAGGGATCCTTAAAAGGCCTTCAACTTCTCAATATCCTCCTTATTAAGCTCGGTGACTGGGTTCAATGAGGTTTCATCATTGCTGGCTAAATATGCTTGTCCCTGCTCGCTTTTCTATTGATCAGCTACGTACCTATTAACCATTGGAGGTCAGCCATGGAGTTTCTAGCATTTTTCTCCTGTGTGACAGTGTTTCTTGCTGTACGTACAGAACATTGAGTCTCTATTAACTAGTTTCATGGAATCGGTCTGCTTGTTGTTTACTTCAGGATGGTGTGCATAACCTGCTTACTCTTTCATTCTCGTGGTTTTTGTTGCCAAGGCTAAACTGTCTCCAATATGAGGCTTAAGCTTCACCTCTCTCCTTCCTTCCTCTACACGGATAATAGCAATTGTGTCATTCAAGGATGGTAGATCCTCCCTTCCTAAAATTTACACCCTTACCACATCAAATTCCACATTAGGACCTGCAAGAAAATCATAAATGCGCTCCTTTTCAACAAACCTCTTAAGGATTGCTGCATCATCACTACAACGCATTTGTATGCATTGGCAGTGTTCCATTTCCTACCATAATCCCTGCAAATGGCTAGAATACTCTGTGACCAAAAGCGTTCCTTGCTTTGTTGTTGAAAGTTTCATCTTAATTTCATAAATTTGTGCGGCATCATGAACTTTGGAGTACGTTTGTTTGACGGCATCCCATATCTCCTTGGCAGTACCGAGGAACATGCAAGTGTCACTGATTTCAGGAAGCATAGAGTTCCACAGCCATGACATTACCATGGAATCTTGTTCATCCCAAGCATCAAACTTCGGATCCCCTTCCTTAGGTCCAGCACTCAACAGGTGACTCAATTTACCTCTTCCCTTAAAAAACATGCAAACCATTTGAGACCACTTCAAGTAATTCTTCCTATTCAATTGATAGGCAACCTATATATTCTGCAACTCTCCCGTCGAAACTGCAACAGAACTCTCGGAAACTAGATTGTTTGAGGCAGGGCTAGTTTCGATGGAGGATGACATGATTGGGTAGAAGAATTCAAGAGGGTCAAAGAAAAAAAAAAGAGGAACTCACAAATTCAAAAGACCAAAAACGAGAAGAAAAATTTTCCAAGAAAGAAAAGTCTTAAAGCTCTGATACCATGTCAGAAATTAGAGGTGAAAAGAGAAAATATTTCTATGTCTCTATTCAAAATCTAAGAACACACAATTATATAGTTGGTACAAGTAGTATAGCTACAAAACTAAATCCTACAAATTCAAGAAACCACACTAACTAAAATATACACTCAAATAATCCTAAAACACTAGAGATTTTCCACCTAATCCTCCTAAAAACTAACTCCATAATCTCGGCTAATCACAACAAATATAAATAAAATAAATAAAAAAACTAGAGATGAAACATATACGCAGAAATCACAACAATTATCGTTTAATATTTACCTTCTGTACCCTGGGCCTGTGATAGTGATTTATTTTGTCAAAAAAAATGTACTTATACAGATGAGCATGTCACCAATACCCTCTTTTTCTCTCCTTGCCAATGAACGTTAAAAAGAGAAAGAAAAAGAAATCACATGTGTAATTTTATGCATAAACTGCACGGTACAATGTACTTGGCTACTCATATAGAAGAGGACTTCCTTCTTTAGCGAGCACAAAGAGACCACCATCACCTCTTGAGATTCGAAAATCCTCGTCAAGGTATGTTGTGAGAAGCCACGACTTGGTCCTCTCACCCGGAATGGGAAACCTTAGAGGTGGCTGACTCGAAATAGCCCGTGAAATGTTTGCCACAACCTCCTGAATAGGATTGAGAGTTTGCTGCAAGGGAGACAGGTTGATTTTCAGCCCAAAGATATCCACTTCTCCGGGGAGATCAACACTCGACTTTATCTCCGGAGGTTGAAAGGTACCTTCCTTAAATTGAACCTGAACATATTGTTAAAGTTATTAGCTAGAAATTTAATGTCAATCATCTAAGCCAATGTAGTAAAATTGATCAACACTTCTACATAATCAAGAAAGGTTTCTTAGTCTGCACGGGTGATCAAAAAATTGGGTTCTCGTTCATTCATTATGTCTTTGTTTATTTACTTGCTCAACATAGAAAATTCTGCCCACGTACAATGTCATTCAATCAGACACCAAAGCAAGTGAACTAGGGATAACCTGTATTCTGGATGGACTACGAACTTCAAAAGTAGCGGTTGCACTGAAAGAGAGAGTCGAAAAGGGGCTGGACAGTGTGGTCGAGTTCACAATAGTGAGATTGCTGGCATCAACTGACTGGCTTATCTTCTCCACTTTCAATAATGGCGTGGAACCCGCTGCCAAAAGTGGCAACAGCTCTGAAAATCCAGTGTACCTGATAAATCAGAAATCCAAATAAGTCTTCAAAAGAAATAAACAAATGAGCAAAAAAAAAAAATCAATAGGAGACTAAGGAGGAACATGAACTGTGCAGTAGATATCCTAAACAGGCCACTAAACCGGTTATTTCCTAGAACTCCACATGAAAATAATCAAACAAGCTAACATTTCCCTCAACCATTCAAGGCTGTGTTCCCAGTTTCCCACTTTCGAAATTTTTACAAACTATGACCTTTTGAGGGCTGTATGAATGCACCAATAGACATAATCACTTCCAGTACCACTCTGAGACAGCATTCTAATAAGCATGATCGCTGACATAAGGGCATTTCTTTTTTGTTTGCTCAAATCAAATCTGGGTCTTCATTAAAAATCCTCTAAGAGAGTAGTTGCCACATGGGGGAAACTTCCCCTACAGCAAAGTAGCCAACGCTACCAGGGTACAAAGCCCAATAATGAGCAGCTTCATGAGCCGCTTTGTTGCATGAGTAGAAGATGAGGATGGTTTCTTAAGAACATCAGCGTTGCATGAATTGCCATACATTTGACAAATTATTGTCATCCATAAAATAATAGGTTCAAATTTAGAAAATTATTTCATCAGCAGGTACACCATATCATAATGAATTCTGGACTAAAATTTAGTCGCCAAAATTCAAAGGAAAGAAAACGAAAAAAAATAAAAGAGAGGACAAGAACTGAAATTCGTATGGTGCAGAAATTCCACACCTACTACACACGATTGTCATTGGCATGCATAAATATGCTAGTCAGTAACGACGTGCAACATAACCATTGAAACCTAAAGCCAACTTTGAAGCAAAACTACTTCCGCATCTCCACAACCCTGATCTTCCATCTACTTTTTGGAACCAAGTTTCTGAGAGTAAACTGTAACTAAACAACCAAATCAATATTTTATATGAGGTGGTTATGCACCCCCAAATATCTTCAAAGGCATTGAAGCATATCCACAACTTTCTTGCCTTTTGCCACCACCTCTTTGTTTTTTTCCAGACCCTCAATTTAGGATTTAAAAAACCAACTCATTTCTAGGTTCCCAAATAATTACGCAGACATTCAAACCATTTCATTTATTAAGAAGCTGTTCCCCACTGAAATTATCTGTTATTGCGGCTCTCTCTACGTATCGTTCAAATCTTAAAAATTCACATCCAACAAAACAACATATTCAAACATCTCTCACTCAATAAGCATACCCTGATGTAATATGATCCCAGATTCATTTAATGACCATGACCACATGTTCAAATAACATAAAGTCCAATTCTTCTCACACTACAAAAGAAATAATATCACAACCTCAACAACATTAGAGCATGCCAAATTTTATTCTTATACTAACATTTGACATTTAGATAAGAAAATTGTTCTTCAATTCAATGCCACAATTTGACATATGAAAGTATCAAATTTAACACTAAGTATAACACATCACTAAATTTTGACCTTTGGTTGCTATTGGTTTATGTTTTAAATCTTTTTTTCCTAGTAATAAAGGAATATCTACACTTTTATACACGGCATTTTGAGGTTATTAAACAACTTACATTTTGAACTTTTAAACTGTTGCATATACCTTCATATTGGCAATTTAGGCTGAGGAGCTGAAACGGTATATTATACTTTCATATTGCCAATTTATGCTTAATCTATACAACTTCTTGTTCAATTGTCTATTTCAACTTATGAAATTTAGAGAATACCCTTACAGAATTGACGATTTCCGGTTAAAGTTATTCTCAAAATTTTACAAATCAAAATGGGCATTACATCAAGATACTGCATAGATTAAACATGAATTGATAATTTTAAAGTATGAAGGTGTAACTAGTCCAAAACGCAAAGTATAAGTTTTTAATAACCTCAAAACGCAGGAAGTATAAATGAAGAGTTTCCTAATCACAACACTATTATTTCTAAGTTATTCAAAATTAAGACTTAATTTTGCAGGTTAAGAGTTATAAACAAAAAGTAAATAGCATTTCAGATAACATTATGCAAACAACATAACAACATACTAAAGACATCATTGAGCATTTGCATATTACAAATGGTATCAGAAAACAAAATCAAACTTACAACAGAACCCAGTTGCCATCAAGAAGCTCCGGTGCTTGAGTGGGCGCGGGCGTGGGGTTCAAAGCCTCCAACTGGTTGACGAGCTCAAGAATCTCTGCTCTCTCCTCCAACCTCGCCCGGAACCCCAACTCAGTCCCATACACACTGTCCACCAAACACCTCTTCAGCTCCAGAAGCTTCTCCTTCGTGTCGGCCTCGGTCTCATTCACACCAATTCCACCATTATTATCAGCATCACCGCCATCTCCGATTCCTCCTCCTCCAACGTAGCCATCTTTGCCCCACTCGTCCTCGTCCTTCGGAGGGTCCGAGTCCGAGAGCTTCGTGTAGGAGGAATCGGGGTCGGGGTCGGATTTCTCGCCCCATTCATCGGTGACCTTGGGTGGGTCTTCGGCGGAATATTCTTCGTCGTCGGAGAAAGAGGAGCGGAGGCGGAGGGAGCGGAGGCGAAGAGGTCTGGTTGTGTAGGGGATTTGGAGGGAGAGAGAAGAAGGAGAAGAAGAAGAAGAAGAAGAGAGGGAAGAGAGGAATGGGAGGGATTGTTTGGTAGGGTTTGGGGAGGAGAAGAAGGAAGAAGAGGGTGGAGCAGAGAGGAAGAAGAGCAGAGCCATGGGCTTGGCCTTGTTGTTTTTGCCTTTTTTCCGCTAATGCGACTGTAACGTCCGTCTGTATGTCTCTCTCAAGTTGTGGAAGGATGGAAGATCCCTGTATTGTTTATTTTATTTATTTATTATTAACAAAAGAAAAGAAAAGAAAAAATCGTCGTCTACGGCTCTATAGAGATTATTTGGCAATGTTAAAATTATAGTGCTTTCACATGCTACAATATAAAATAAAATAAAATTATAATGTAAAGATTTAATTTTTTTGTTCTAAATACGTTGTTAAAGACACACCTAATTTTAGTTAAAAAAATTTAATTTATTTTTTATTTGTCATCTAAATCCATTCGACAAACTGACTAGTTGCAATAAACTCTTAATTGTAATGAATGCTATTGATTAAACTTTGTTTTTCTAATCAAAAAGATGACCAGTGGTGTTTTTTATGTCTATATTTCAATGCTTTAAGAGGAATCTAATGAGACCATATATGAAACCGTAAGAAAACATGATTCATGCTTTGGTCTACTATCATCTAAAAAGAGTAAATTAGGTGGTTTATTACCATTATTGTCTTCTATCACGGTTTTTCCTTTTCTTTTGATTCATATCATTTTTCTAGTTAAAAAAGTCAAATTTTTTAACAAATTACTTTTAGACAACACATATTTACCTAACTCTAAACTAAAATATTTGAGATCAATTTTGCTTATATATTCTTGAGAAGTGGTATATTTCAAACTTTTTTATAAAATTGATAATTTTTTTAGAAATTATATGTTTCTAACTTTCTCATAAAATTGATAAACTTCAAAAACAATGTAACACCCCTATATGGGGGTTAACAGTTTTTAATGAGATAAAATAAAAATAAATAGTAAAAGTAAAACCTTAAAAATAAAATTTGCCCGGGACTTAAATGAAAACTCTCAACTCAAAAATAAAAATATAAACGACAAATAAACCACAGTTTTAATGTAGCACCTTAAATTTAATAATATAAACTGTTGTCATCATCATTTTAACCCTCATCACATTGTAATACAGTCACAGAAAGTAACAATTGATGCTTACATTATCATGAAGAACATTCTCAACAATTGAAGCAGTCCCAATGTAATATAGCTACATCACTTCCTCAACTATATTTCTCGTAGCCACCTCACACTTAGTGAGTCCTGAAAAGATATAAACATAAGGGAATGAGCAACACTATGCTCAGTAGAGAAAGCCATTACTCACCTCTATCATTACCACATTAAAATCTGCATGGTTAGTAAGTCACATCATATTTCAGATTATGAGGTTTATTATGATCACATCTTATGGATACCGTAGTTAATCATTACCAAGTGTCATAATTACACATTTATACAAATATTACCAATCATCATTGTTCCTAGGTATCCATGTTAAATTGAGTATCACTCAACTCATCGAAACCCAAATGGGTGCACTTGATCACCCTATAAACATTCCAAGGGTGTTCCGGTGAGGGGACATCAAGCCCCGAGTCCTCACCAAATTGATTCCTGTACAGTGTGTTCTGGGACTTTCAACCCAAGGAAGCGTCATCGCCTTCCCCCTATTTTACCTTTTAGGGTATCCATGCCCAAGGACGTAACCGTCGCCCTTTTCATGTCTCACAATTTCTCTATATTAAATCATTATTAATAGAGTTAATTTTCCTAACCATGCTTCTCAATTTATAACATGTGTCAATTCATTATGTTCCTCGCCGTACAATACAAGACGAGTCCATGTCATAGTTTCATATGTGATACACATATAATATCAGTTCAACATAGATATATATATATATTGCGGCAAAACAATCAATTTTAATTCTATAAAAACCTCACAAAAGATGAGTAATAGAATCCCTACCTTTCAAGCTTATCAACAATCTTTTAATCCTGGAATCAGTTAACGTTAGCTCCATACTCCCTTGATCCTAAGGCGTGCATAAGGACAATTAAAACTAAAGCACAACATACAACTACATTCATAAATAAATCATGTGTAAACCTATCTTACTAGTATGCCATTAAAGCTTTTATATAAATCTCTTTTGAATACCACAGTAAACAATTTTTGTCTTAACACAATATAAAATGTGAACAAGTAATCTATATGTTTTAGTCCCTAATAAGATTCATCAATCACTTAGGATAATATTGGAAAGGTTGCAAGACATTAAAGAATTAGGTGGTGAGCAAAGATGGGTTCTTGGTTCAGGTTAGTAGTTGGTATACCATAACAAACTGGCAGATTTACTAGTTTCCAATACAAAAATTGAATAATTCTTAGAAAATAAAATACAACTCCGATTTAGGTTTATGATAGCTCGTTAGAAAGCCTAGGATGCTACTTTTCAAATATGCAAACCAATTCATAAAATTCATTTTAATTTAATCTTAGAATTTCAAGAAATAACCACTGCCCATAGAGGTATTACAAAGTTTAACAATATAAATTTTCTGTCTAGGGCATATACACTTAGACTTCATACATATGCTCCAAAATAGCAACAAACATATACTTAGGTTTAAGAACGCAAATTTGAATAATCCTTTAGTATAAAAGAAAATTTATAAATGAAAGACTAAATTTGTTCATAAGATTCTAACCTCGGATTATGGTTAGTTGGAAGCTTGAAATGGCTTCAAAACAGGTTCCTTTACTTCGGTATGACTGAAATTCTTGCTCAAATGGAGGTGATGGTGGCTGATTTTTATGGCTGCCTTGAAGAAGTTCTCTAAGTATTTTGCTTCAGCAAAGAAATGAGAAGAAGAGTGTGGGAACCGTGGAAGAGAAAGGAAGAAAAGATGAAGTCTTTGAAGAGAAGTGATAGAAACAATTATAGAGGAGACATGTTGAAGCATGTCACGGAGGAAATAAAGAAAATGAGGGTCAAGAGTAGTTGGAAAAGATATCCTTATGTCTCATCTAAAGACTTTAACACACATAATGCCAATATGACATTTTTGAGATTTATTAGAAGTTCTAAGGCTTTTTAGTAATCATACTAAATAAATATAGGAGAATTTTAGAAAATTTAAAAATAGATAAAAATAAATATTATAAAATAAATTTAAATGAAGCAATTTTTTTTTTATACATTAAAAATTAATTTAATTACCTCAATACCCGTTAGGAGAATAACGGGTGTCACAAACAACAACTCATAAGTTGTATCCGTCAAATTGACCCCGTCTAAGGAGCTTAAATCGCTGAGACCCAAACCATATTCGGTAAAACAACACATATTTACCTAACTCTAACCTAAAATACTTTAGATCAATTTTGCTTCTATATTCTTTAGAAGTAGTTTGTTTCAAACTTTCTCATGCAATTGAAAATTCTTTAGAAGTGGTATTTTTCAAACTTTTTCATAAAACTAATAAACTTCAAAAAAAACACCTCAAAAGTTGTATTTGTCAAATTGACACCATCTAAGGAGCCTAAATCGCAGAGACCCAAACCATATTTGGTAGGCTTATTAAAAGTCATTATTATAGCCTTTGGAGGATAAGAAGAATTAACGTTTAAATGATAGGAGAGGAAAACCTAATAGGTCATTTTCTTGCCACCATCAAGTATGGTATTTATTGGATTTGATTAAGTGTTGCATAATGCTTCGGAATGGACGATAATAGGTAGAATTTCGATAACATGCATTTGTGCACGTCCTAAAATGTTTAGTAGTCATCCAAAATTTAGCACATGCTTTCTAACTAGCTCATATGATGCACATGACTGCGTTCTCATCTAAAGTTTAACAGTTGTCTATCGTTTTATCAATTTTAGACATCTAAAACAAAGGTAATTTCTGTTGTAAAACCTTAAAAATATACACTATTAGATTTTTTAAAAACACTTTATATTTGTTTAAAAACTTTCAATGTGATGTTGATTAGATCCAACAGTCAAAAAGGCCAGTATTAGGTATTGTTGTAGAAAGATCCAAAACAAATACTCAAAAACAAAAAAAAAGTCCACCATTTTACATTTGGCAATCATGGAAGATGCATTCAAATTTTACACTATCTGTAACTAGGCATGTAAACAAACAAGATGGGTCGGGACTTGCCCTCAACCCATATCCTCCTAAAAGTAGGCAAGGGCAGAAAAAGAAGCCCCATCTTTGCCCCATCCTGCCCCGCCCCATCCCGCCCTGCCCTGATCCTTGATACCCATGCTATTAGGAGCGAGTACCCACCAACGCTTTCTAACATGGTTACTCGCAGCAAAAATCTTAACTTCATAATTTAGTTCCCGAGAGTTTATGTGAAACATGTAATTAGTCATGCAATTAGGGATAGGGACCCATAGAAAGAACTTGTTAAATATTGAGAGTTGTGCATACGATCTCACGCTACTACCTCCCTCCCTATAGTGTTTAAATTGGAAAAAAAGTCTTCCTCGTTTTCAAATTTGCAAACCTTTTCACTTAAAATTAGTTTATTGTCTTACTCAATTTTTCCAATCCAAACAACAGAAAACCGTTGTATTTTGGAGGAATTTTGATTCATCTAGTAAGAGTTCGATATTATGTTCCTCTAGCTTCATTTTCTATTTGTTTGGCACTTTAACTTTGCATATTAGTAATTTGGAGGTAACCAGCATAAATCAAGGCTGATGAAGAAAACAAACAATGTTACCATTTCACACGGACACTCCAATAGATAGGATAAAAAAAAAAGGCAAAATTTTGGGGGTACTGTGTAGGTTATTAGAGAGAAAATATGATGAAAACAGAAAGCATTTTCACTTATAATAACTCCCATCAAATCAGATTTGCCAACAACATAAACCAGGCAGCAATTTGCCCTTGGAATAGCAGAAATACAACGTTAAACCTATGACTAAGATCACAACAGCATCATGTTGGAGTTAAATCCAATTTATGGGTTAATATGTTAAATAAATATGTATTATAGGATATCAGATAAGGTTAACCCAATTAAAGTGATTAATTTGGGTTTTAGGCTTTTAATGCATCATTAAGTGTAGGCCTCTTATTTGTAGATATCAAAATATAATTACTAATTTTATAATGGGCTAAATTGGTAATTAAAGATAACTGACATGTGCAGTTATATAAAACGATTGTGAACACCAAGTCAGTACATATGTTTTTTTTCTGGCACCCATCTTTAGAGAGATTATATAAGAAATACAGACACTCTGTCTAAAGGAAGGCTTACGTACTAGACTTAAAAGATCTTCAATCTCAAGACCGAGGTTTCTAATCCATGGATTCAAGTTCGCTTTTCATTCTTGCTAATTCTCTTGGTGATTTAACATGAACGATCCAGGTTTAATAATAGTTTTCATCTAAGATTAAGTTTTATAACTAGTGATATCAGAGCCTACTCATGTTAAATCATTGATAATTAATTTATTTTCCGGATTTGATTCTTGTAGAAATTCTCAAGTTTAACAATCTATGTTTTTTGAATTGTTGAATTTGAGGACAATATTGGAGATTTTTTTAGTTTAATTTTTCTAGGCATTTTTTTTATGGGTTATCTTTAAACCCAATTTAGAAAGAAAGGTTGCTGATGGCAACCTTTACCACCACTGGCACAAGGAATCTAGACGCGACAGTTGGGCTGCGTCGGCAAGGACAGCCGCGACCTGTGTCGCGACAAAGTGAGCCGCCGCTTAAGGAAGAAACAAAAAAAAAAAGGGGGGGAGTCTTTGTTATGGCCGGCAGCAGGCCCTGCCACCACCAACATCAACTTCCCTTGGCTGCGGCCATTAGGCCGCGCCAGAGAAGGATAGCCATGGCATTTAGGTGCCGCCTAGTTATCATAGGGCTCGAAACCCCGAGGGTTTGAAGCAGTCTCTGGGCTGCAATCCACAATTGCAAAGTTACTCACATGGACCCGATTGAGCCCATAACTAAAAAAAGAGCTAAAGGCTATATGGCCCGTAGCAATATAAAAAAATTAAAATAAAAAAAAAGGGTCTATGTGGCCCTTTTAGGCCTTTGGGCTAACACGAGCCCAACTGGGCCCATGACACAAGGAAATGGGTGGGTTGGTTCAGGATCAAGGTTAGGTTGACCCGACCCAGTCCAGCCCTAACCCAGTCAACAATTGACCGGTTGACTTTAGCCAATTTTTTTATTTTTTATTTTATTTTTGGTCATTTTTATGCAATTTTAAATTTGAATATTGGTATTTTTATATATATTCTTGAGATGAATTAATTGAAGCAATATATTGCTAAAGTGACCTCTCTTGTGGAAATTAATTTGTTTTAGGATAAAAACAGTTGTGTCTATCTAACTTATGTGAATATTGATCGGTACCTTTCGATTCATCTGGTTTCTTTTGCTGTTTCTTTTGAGGTGCCATAAATGTAGCTTCCTTATTCTTGTTCCATTTCTTCCCTTTGTCCTTGGAAGTACTAGCCAAATGAGAACTTTCTGTCTTCTCCTGCTTCAGCCATTCCTCTTCTTGCACACAATGTGAGATGAGCTCATTAAGAGGCCAATTCTCCTTTTGGCAGTTGCAGCTCACCTTGAATTGACTGAATTGCGTGAAAAGAGATATAAGAACCAAATGCACAAACAAGTCCTTAGGGAGGTCAAGCTTAAGTGCTCTTAACCTTAAAGCAAGATGAGACATCTTCATAATATACTCCTTGATGTTCCCTTTTCCTTTGTATCTCATGAGATAAGACTTGCCAAAAGTGTACTAGTTTCAGCTTTTTTATTCTTGGCAAATCTCTTTTTAATATCTTCGAGGAACTCTTTGGTTATCTATATCATTTCCGATGTTATGCCCCTGAATGCTTCCGGAATAGCCTTCTTCATGATCATCATATACAAGCGATTTTTCTTCTCCCACTTTTCCATGTCCTTTTCATTAGAAGAGCTTTTATTTGCAAGAGATTTAAGAGAAAGAACCCTTTACACAAGGTTGAGATCCATGACTTCAAGAACTATAAGGAGGTTCTCTTGCCATAATTTGAAGCTGATGCCATTCAGCATAGGAATGAAATTAATGTTGGCAATAACGTTTGAAGCAGAACTAGTAGTTGAATCAGAAAACAATATAACAAACAAAAACAAGCTCACATAAGAGTCCAAAATAACAATAATAAATCCAAATAAAGGTAACCTCATCTTAAGGTACCGGATACTCCATTAATATTTAGTCTTTTGATAAAAATATTAACTTGTAAGTGATATCTCAGTGTAGTAATCAAATGCTGACAATAAGAACATGTCAAATAATAAACCTTCCTTTAGGTCGATTTATTGCTTCTATGTAAAATCGAATAATTGTCACGTGTTTGCCACCACAGGTGTATATGCAATTCTGTCAAATATTGGCCTTCCTTTAGGCCAGTCAATATTCACATAACTTACATGGATACAACTGTTTATATACTAAAACAAATTAATTTTCACAAAAGAAGTCACTTTGGCGACAATGTTGTTTCAATTAATTCATTTACAAAAAAATATATAAAAATATCAATATTCGAATTTAAAATTGCACAAAAAATGACCAAAAATAAAATAAAATAAAAAATTGATCAAAGTCAACTGATCAACTATTGATTGGGTCAAGACTAGACCGGGTCAGTGGTCAACCCCACCAAGATCCTGAATCAACCCACTCATTTTTTTGTGTCACAAGACCAGTTTGACCCATGTCATCCCAAAGGCCCGAAAGGGCCATATAGACCCTTTTTCATATCGTTGCGAGCTTAGCCTACAACTCCTTTTTCAGTCACGGGCCCAATTGGGCTCATGTGAATAACTTTATAGCTCTAGGTCGTAGCCCAAAGACTGCTTCAAACCCTAGGGGTTTCAACCCATAGGATAACCAGACGGCTAAGTGGCCGCCAAGCTAAATGTCACGGTCAGATGGCCAAGGTTGTTCTTCTTCGGCATGGCCCAACAGCCACAGCGTGGGGAAGTCGATGCTGGAGATGGCAAGGCTTGTCGTCGGCCATAACAAAGACCCCCTCCCCCTTTTCTTTTTCTTTTTTTTTTTTGTTTCTTCCTTAGGCAACTGCCTCTTCCTCGCTTTGCTGCGGCCCAACGGCCACATCCAGATTCCTTGTGCCAATAGCGGTAAAGGTTGCCGCTGGCCACCTTTCTTTCTAAATTGGGTTTAAAGATAACTCATAAAAAAATACCTAAAAAAATTAAACCAAAAAAATCTCCAATATTTTCCTCAAATTTAACAATTCATAAAAACATAGATTGTTAAATTTGAGAATTCCTACGAGAATCACATCTAGAAAATGAATTGATTTCCAATGATTTAACATGAAGAGACTCTTAATACCACTTATTGTAAAACTTAATCTTAGATGAAAACTATCATCAAACCCGAATCGTTCAAGTCAATTCAAGGTGAGCTACAACTGTCAAAAGGAGACTTGATCTCTTAATGAGCTCATCTCACATTGTGTGCAAAAAGAGGAAAGGCTAAAGCAGGAAAAGATAGAAAATGCTCGTTTGGCTAGTACTTCTAAGGACAAAGGGAAAAAAGGAAGAAGGATAAAGAAGCTGCAGTAACAGCACCTCAAAAGAAATAGCAAAAGAAACCGGATGAACCGGCAGGTACTGGTTGTTTCTTTTGTGGAGCTAAAGGGCATAAAAAGAAGCACTACACTAATAGTGCACTTGGCGTGCTAAGAAAGGTATGCTTCTTAATTTGGTTTGTTCTGAGTTTAATTTAACTTCAGTACTTGGACACATATGGTGGATATATTCTGGTGGAACAACTCACATCAGTGTGTCTATGCAGGATTGCCTAAGTTGCCAAGAGCCAAGTTATGCTGAAAGATATGTCAATGTAGGTGATGGCAAGAGAGCTCAAGTTGAGGCAATAGAAAAATTTATATTATTTTTAAAGGCTAGATTTTATTTGGATCTTAATGAGACATTTATTGTATCATCTTTTAGACCGAATTTGATTTCTATTGTAGTTTTGTACAAATCTAGTTATTCTTGTTCATTTGGGAATGGAAAATTTAATTTCTTTCATGATTCAAAATTGGTTGGTTCTAATTCTTTGTTAGATTATAATAATATTTATTGAATTGGTACAATTCCTTTATTTAATGAATCCCTGTAATTAAGTACACGAGGTATAAAGAAAAAATTAACCAGTAAGAATTCGGTTGTGTTATGGCACAAGAGATTAGATCATTTCTCCAAACAGAGAATAAAAAGACTTGTGTCAAACAAAATTCTAGACCCTTTACATTTAATAGATATTGATGTTTGTGTTAACTATATAAAGGGGAAACAAACCAATAAAAGGAGATTTAACGCCAACAGGACTTTGGACGTCTTAGAACTTATATATACAGATATTTGTGGGCCATTCCCTACGGTTGCTTAGAATGGTCAACAACATTTTATAACATTCATAGACAATTTTTCAAGATATGATTATATATATCTCATTCATGAAAAGTCACAATCGTTAGACAAAAATTATAAGGTTGAAGTTAAGAACCAACTTAGCAAAAGGATCAAAAGTGTTAGATCTAACCATAGTGGTGAGTAATATGATAGATATGAAGGTTCAGGTGAACAACGTCCAAGACCGTTTGCTAAGTTCCTAGAGGAATGCAGTATCATCCTACATTATACTATATCGAGTTCGCCCACTATGAATGGTGTTACTAAAAGATGAAACAGGATGCTTTAGGACATAGTAAGGAGTATGATTTCTCATTCTACCTTAACAGAATCACCTTGGGGTGAAGCACTTAAGACTACAGCATATATAATTAATAGGGTTCTAACTAAAACGATTGCCAAAACCCCTTACAAACTTTGGATGGGCGAGAAACCTAATTTAAAGCACTTATATGTTTAGGGACGTCCAACTTAGGCAAGGCCTAATAGGCCTAATGAAAAGAAATAGACTCAAGGATGGTGAGTTGCTATTTTATTGGATACTCTAAAAAATCCAAGGGATACAAGTTTTATGATCCCACAACTAAGTCAATTTTTTAGACGGGAAACGCCAAGTTCTTTGAGGATGTCGAGTTTGTTGGGGAAGATAAGATTAGGGACTTTGTTTTTGAAGAGGAATATGCTGATATTCCTACAGCTATTATTGACACTGATCAAGCTCCTATGCTTGACATTGTTCAATAAGCAGATCCAAATCAAGACAATGTCGGAGAATCTCTCATTTAAAAAATTGTTCCAGAAGAACAAATTCTACTACCTCAAGAATCTATGTCATTAAGGAGATCCACTAGAGAAAAAAGAAGTATGGTGCCAGATGATTACGTTGTATTTCTTCAAGAACATGAGTTTGACAATGTATTTCTCCAATAAGCAAATCTAAATCAAGACGATGTCGGAGAACCACTCAATCAAAAAATTGTTCCAGAAGAAGAAACTCTACTACCTCAAGAATCTATGTCATTAAGGAAATCCACTAAAAAAAGAAGAAGTGCGGTGCCAGATGATTACATTATATTTCTCTAAGAACATGAGTTTGACATTGGTGTGGTTGAAGATGATCCAATCAACTTCTGTTAGGCCATGGAAAGTTGTAAATCTCAAAAGTGGATTGATGCTATGAATGAGGAGATAAAATCCATGAAGAACAATTACGTTTAGGATCTTATCCCATTACCTGAAAGAGCGAAACCCATTAGTTGCAAAATGATATTCAAGGCCAAAAAGGATTCGAAAAGCTATGTGGAGAGGTACAAGGCTTATCTTGTCGCAAATGGCTTTATAAAAAAAAAAGGCATCGATTATAAAGAGACTTTCTCTCTAGTTTTATCGAAAGACTCTTTTACGACAATAATTGTGGCACATTTTGACCTTGAGTTTCATCAAATGGATGTTAAGACTGCATTTCTCAATGACAGCATTGATGAAACAATCTATATAGTACAATTGGAAAACTTTTGTCAAAAGATACAAAAAGGATGGTTTGCAACTTAAAGAAATCCATCTATGAGCTTTAACAAGGTTCTCTTCAATGGTATTACAAATTTCATCAGGTTATCATCTTATTCAGTTTTGAGATGAATGTAGTCGATGATTGTATATACCACAAGTTTAGTGTGAGTAAGTATATTTTTTTAGTTTTATATATCAATGACATTTTGTTTGGCAGCAACAATATAAGCTTATTGGACAAGACTAAGAGATTTCTAGCTAAAAATTTTAAGATGAAAAACCTTGGTGATGCTTCTTTGATTTTAGGCATACAGACACATTAGGATCGCTTTTGGAGTATTCTTGAATTATCACAAAAAGGCTATATCGAAAAGGTGTAATGACCAAGGAAAATTCACTAATAAAATCCAGTATTTAATTGGGTTTAATTAATGAATTTACCCTTATAAATCGTATTTTTGTAAAAAAAAATAACAATAACGTATAAATAAACAATGTTAATAGGAAACTTCACTGTAAACTTGATGTGATGTTGGATATTGCTAAATACAGATTTTGTGAGCTTAAATGCTCAAAAATTTACGAATAATATCCATAAAAAGAATTTCATATCACAATTAATTATAGTATTGTGATATAAATTAAGGGATGATTAAGGTATAAATAAAGTAGAAAAGCATGCTAAAATCCTAAAACAGTGTAAAAAGAGTACAGCGTAGTATAAGTACATTACCAAGGTAAAAACACAAATATAAGAAATGTGTGTTTGGGTTGCAAAAGTGAACCGAAGAATAAATAGGATATTTTATATTGTTCAAGAATACATTTTTCACTGGTTTTGCCCTAACAGTATAAAAAAATACTATGTGGTAAAAAATTATACTGTGTAAAGTTTTGAGGGCTACCAAGTAGACAACCAAATGGTGTGGATTGGGCCACCACATCATCAAATGTGGCCCAACCATATTGAGCCAACCATTACCCTTAATCATGATCGAAGGTGGTGACTCACCATTTAAAAAAAAAATCTAAAAGAGATAAGTCTTAAAATTAAGACTTAAGCATAAAATTTTTTTCACGCTCTTCCCCATAACCACGGCAACCATAGCCTCTCTTCTCCAAAAAAAAAAAAAAAATTCAAGCTCAATTCTTTACAAAACTACCCAACCAAGCTTCAAGAGTCAAAGTTCAAGGGATTTCCCAAACTTCTAAGGTAAAAATCCAAACTTTCCTAAGTTGTTTTTAGGGATTTTCTTGGTTTGGGTGGGGGTGTTTGACAAGAACTCCTTTCCTATGAATCTTGCCTAGGAAAGTTGCAAACAAACCCTTGGGAGACCTAGGTTCATCAACTTTTCTTGGTAAGGTTCAATTCTACAATTTAAAGTTTATATAGTTTTTGCTTTGGTTTGGTTTGTTTCAAAATGGCATGTAACCATTTAAACAAGTTTATGGTGTAAATGTTTAAGTATATGGTATGTGATGAGGTTTTGTTGTTGAATTAGGGGTTTAAATGTCAAAATTTTCATTTGGTGTTAAAATAGGAGAAATTTTATAAACTTTGAAGAGTTTTTAAAAGAATTGTGATTTGACATGAAAAATTGTTTAAGAAGGTCTTGAATCTATCTAAATAGTGATTGGAATGCTACTTTAAAGCAGATTTTTACAAAAACTACCCCAAGGACTAAATTGCAAAAAAAATTCCTAATCTCGGTTGATTTAAAAAATGGTTGAAAACTCCCTGTATATTGGGAATTTCAAAAAAGTTAAAACACGAAAGTTGTAGATCTCGACAAAACTGTTAGGACTTGTAGACGGTTCATCGAAATTCGCCACTGTTTGTGAGATACAAATTTTGCAAATTTTATTAAAGTTGAAAAAAAATTTCAAGGGGCAAAAATGTCATTTTATAAAAGGAAGTTGAGTAAGGAACTTTGGAAAGATTTAATCCTTGTGAAAGATGGAAATTTATGGTTTAAAAAGATTATTTTTTATTCTGGTGGCAAAATCGTCAAAATTTTTAAATCCAGGGTAAAATTGCAAAGTTTTGTTAAACTTAGTTTTTAGCGCAAAATAAGAAACTCGACACCCTAAGTCATTGTTTTATAGCTAATGAGAAACAATTTTCATTAAAATAGCAAAATCAAGTTTGGGGAATTTAAAATCATCATTTTCTTGCAAAATGTCCCGAACAGACCCGAAACATTCGAAAAAGGAAAAAATGTTATTAGCAAGAATTTTCTTCTTTCAATAGAAATGAGAAGGTAGAGTGAACTGAGACGGATTTGAATTCTTGATTATCGGAGTTATTAACTGTAGAGCAACACGATCTATTCATAAATGAGTGCTTTGCATTGATACATAGATAAATAGTTATAATTTGGCTAATGACGATACAATTGGCCAAATAGGACACTAGACGACTAAAGGAGGAACTGAAGTCGGTCTATACGATATCACATACAAGTAAGTACCAACCCCACCTACAGTATGGAATAGTAGATTTTTGGTATAATATATATATACGTGTACCTGTGTGTATTATACCGTTAGAGAAGTGTATATGTTTTGCACTTAACATGCGAATATATCGTCATGCATGGTATGATAACCATAATAATTAGATTGGTAAATGAATCACCAGAAAAACAGAAAAGTGTCGTACCAGCTCCCGACTCAAGGGGAGTTTAAACTTATGTTATGGTCTCGGCGTTACAAAAACCTATGTGCACATATGGTACAAACACTTAGACCCTAGTTGAAGATGAGATATGACAAGAATAAAGAATGTTTATAAAAAAACATAAATAGATCATGCATACTGGTGAATGATACATGTGGACCATGATTAGGCTTACTGAGCATAAGCTCACCTAGTTATTTCATGTTATAGGTATTGCCACTAAGAGGTCAAAGTGAATTCACTTATGAGCTAACGGTAGGGTATGAGCCGTGTGCAAGTCAGGGTAGTGTATACCGCCACAATCATGTTTCCCCATTTTATGTATTTAAAGTTAACTTAGAACTTGTTGTAAACTGACGTATGGAATGGTTAAATAAGACAAAATCTCTTTTGAAAAATGTTATGTTAAGCATATTAAAAGAGTTTAGTTATGTATACATAAATATAAAAAGAAGTTTGTGTATGCCTGTGTGCTTTACTATTACTATTTTAAAAAAAAAAATTGAGGCTTTTTATAAATACGTAAGGAAAATGTTAAAGCACGGCCTGAAAAATGACAGGTTGTGACAAAAGGTCCTCAAGAGATATAACATGTAGGGTTGGAAACCAAATACTTCCCCTGTAGCTAAGGGAGACAAGTTTAGTCTCAATTAGTGCCCTAAGAATGATTTTGAGATTCAAAAAATGCAAAAGATTTCTCATGCGTCAGCAGTTGGGAGTCTAATGTATACTCAAGTTTGTACACGTTTGGATACTGCGTACGTTATTGGGATGTTAGGTAGATATTTAAGCAATCCAAGAGTAGACCATTAGAAAATAGCCAAACAAGTCTTGTGGTACTTACAGAGAACAAAAGTCTACATGCTCATGTATTGGAGGTCTAATTAGCTTAAGATCGTTGGTTATACTTACTCAGATTATGTTGAATTCCAAGATAGTATGAAATATACGTCAGGCTATATCTACCTTCTAGTTGGAAGTGTTGTCTCTTGGAAGAGTGCTAAATAGTCTCTTATAGCCTCTTCTACCATGGCAGCAGAGTTCATAGCATATTATGAGGCATCCAGTCACGCAATATGGCTGCGAAATTTTATCATAATGCTATACATAGTAGACAGTATTGAAAAACCACTCAAATAATTTTGTGACAATAAGTCGACAGTTATGTATTCCAATACCAATAGGAGCTCGATGAAGTCGAAGCATAAAGATATCAAATTCCTAGTTGTTAAAGAAAGAATTTAAAGTAGACAGTTGTCTACAAAACACATCGAAACAAACTCCATGATTGCAGATCCACTTACTAAGGGATTGCCACCAAAAGTGTTTCATGAGCACACTACTCGTATGGGTGTCATGTCATTTGAGGATATTTAGTTTTAGTAAGAATTTGTAATTTTAGATGCTTTTCTGATATAAATACATTTTTAGTTAATTCAGTTTATATATATTTTGAGGTTATTTTCTGCAAAAATAAAGTTGTGGTTTATTTACACTTTGATTTTGGTATGATCTCACTAAGGTTTAAGGTGGACCAGTTGAATATAGGCATCTTAAAATCACATTGTATGAAATTTCCATGCTACACATCTATGTTTGATCTTTACATTAGTTGTGTTAGTATATGTGATCATTGATGAGTTTAGTTACGACATATGTAATGAAAATCACTTTGATCTTATATTAATATGGTTAATAGACAAGATTGTTAAGAAGCATCTGGTTTTGATAGCAGAATTCATGAGCTCATAATGTATAATTCACATTTACAAAGTTACATATATAGCCCTAGTAAGAGATTATTAGAATTAAATCTAATTTATGGGTTAATATGTTAAATAAATATATATTATAGGCTATCAGATAAAGTTAGCCTAATTAAAGTGATCAATTTGAATTTTGGGCTTTTAATGCATCATTAAGTATGAGCTCTGGAAAGACCAAAATATAATTATTGATTTTATAATAGACTAAATTAATAATTAAAGATAACTTACAGGTACAGTTATATAAAACAGTTGTGGTCCTCAAGTTAGTACTTACTTTTTTTTTCTAGCACCTATCCTCAGAAAGATTATGGAGGAAATACATAGACTTTCTCTACAGGAGGGCTTACGTATTAGACTTGGAAGATCCTCAATCTCAAGACTCGAGAATCACGCTTTAATTCATGGATTCATGTTAGCTTCTGCATCTTATTAATTCTCTCGGTGATTTGACATAAAGATCCAGGTTTGATGATAGTTTTCATCTAAGATTAAGTTTTCCAACACATTAAACCACATTCTTTTCTTTCTTTTCTATATTTATATATTTCCCTATTGGAAGTTGTATGAAAAAAGAGCTCAAACGTCAGAGAGCAGAAAATATGCAAACATGAAAGTACCTCAATTAGATGTCAAAGATTTTTTCAAGGAAAGAATGAATACATCCTGTAAAAGACAGAAGAAACACTGGCGTTACGCTTTCTTTTTTTCGGATTTGAGCATCACGAGTCCAATGAATATGCATAAGAAGCAGAGAAGCACCACGCCGGCAAATACGGGTATTAATATCGCATATTCTTGAGGTAGAAAGAACTGTTGGATGAAATGATCACTGTCTACAAATGGCTGAAGCATCGTATGACAATTAAAAAAAGGGGGGGAGCTAACAAAAGTATAAGAATGCAATATTTGTTACTGAGAAAACGGTTAAAATGTTAGAAAAAGATAAACTTACAAGGATGATGACCCAAAATGTGTAATAAGTGAATATATAGAGACTGATGAGCGATAATAAGAACCCGACTGCCCTGTCTGCCAATTCCATTCTGATATTCCTGGCTTTACCACCTGTTAATAGGAATTGGATGAAGATGAGCGTCTTACATGGAGCATCAAACACTAAAGAGTAACAACAGTTTACAAGTACAACTGCAAAGGCTTGTATCTAATCCCTACAAGACAGAAAGCATTTTGAAGGAAAAGATAGGATTCCAAACATTGGGTTTCAGTTAATTCCTCTTTCAAGCAACCAAAACATTCTCAGAAATGGTTTGAGATATAAAAACGTCAAATGCATGGAAAAACACTTAGCATGGGAAACAGAAGTAGGGTGAGTATAGGATAAAATAACATTTGAGTCAAACTATCCACCACTGAAGGATTTGATTTAAAACTTGCCTCAAAAGGGGGTGTCAACAATAATTGCTAAAAGCTACTGATTAGCCAGTACAATCTGCTTAAAAAAAAAAAAAAATATCTCGTGCAACCAGTTTCGTTCTACACGTGGCCATGTACATTAGCAATAAAAGCCTTCGAATTCATTTTGCAAGTCACAAAAAACTCTTCCTTCCGATGCTTCTCTTTTTTGGCATAAACCCCCAATTCTATAAAGTTTCACATGTTTGATAAAGGTTTGAACCAATTGTAGTAAAAACATGAGCACGGGGAGCTTTATACCATAGTTTATTTTTTCTTAACAATATAACATGTCAGATATTTACACTAGTTTTAGTTAAAACCGACAACGACAAACACCCAAAAACATTTCATTTCACACTGAGAAACGTAACGTCCAAAGGTAAAATTTGAATCAGGTGCTTTGAAAGGCAGGCACATTTTCATTTAACGGGATAAATCTCATCCATTGGGTTCTTAAGTCTAAACTATGAAAAGTTTTTATATAATCATCTCTCTCTCTTCCCACACACCGTTGTCATAAATTCTTGAGACTTAAAAAAAAGAAAAAAGAAAAAAAAAACTCAATGCTTTGAATTTTCCATCACAACCACAAATTCCCAAAATTCTTAAACCCCTGATTATGCATAAACGGAAGAGAGACAAAGAGAGAGGGGGGAACAATGTTCTCTAAAATTTTGCTAAATATGAAGCATTAGAGGCAAAGAGAGAAGTTGCCTTTTTTTTTTTTTTTTTTTTTTTGGTGGGATCAAAGATTGATACTTTCCTAAGATATATTTACTTACATGGTTCAATTCCTCAAGCAAATTTAAGAAATTCCGAAATTTGAAGAAATGAGATAAAAAAAAAAAAGGTATAATTACGACACAGATCGGGCGAAATTCACCTCTTATCGATCAGGATCAAAGATCTACGACGCAGCTCAGCCGAGAGATAGAGAGGAGCGGAGAGACAGACGACGTCGTCGACGAGGAAAAGCAAAACGGGAAGCAGAAAAAATAATGCCAATTGCAAAAGCTGGCTGTTTGGCTACACGGACCTAAATATCTTCCATACCCGTTTGGTTACGCCTATCTCGGGGTCTAGTTTACAAATTTGGAATGAATGGATAATGAGAGGAAGAGGTTTTTTTTTTTTTTTTTTTGGAATATAAAGGAAGAGAAATTTCGCTCAACAATTCTTGTTTTGTTGAAAATGGCTAGAGGATTTGTATCAACAGTGAAATACATATAACGTAATCAATTTGAAAACTATTGGAACGTTTATGCCGTTTTTTTAAGAACTCAAACAGTTCTAAACAACTATAATATAATAATGAAAAAATTACAATACCTATCCATATTACATATTGTATTATATAATTACATATAAATAATTTTAATGATATCATCATAAGACCTTTGTAAAAATTTTATAAATTAGAGTCATATTTTAATTCAATAAACGTAATTGGATTAATTGTCTCATTAACCCTAAATAACAACATTGAAGCCCGTATATACTAAAATATTTTGAACCAAAAGTCGTTTGAACCAGTCTCTTAAACCCCAATAATGTATTTGTATATTAAAAATAATAAACAAGTTTACCATCAATAAATTATCAATTTTTAATTTTATTTTAATGTTCTATAGTTTTTTTCACTTAATGTGATACCCAATTTTGTAAATTATATTATGCCTATTTGTTTTGTATATTTTTTGTACTCAATAAACTTAAATTTAGATTCGAATATCAAGAAACTTTTAGATATATATTTATTTTTTCTAAAATTTAAATCCTTTAAGTATTTAAGAATTCAAGTTTTCAAAATTCTGACATCCCCTAAACTTTTGATACTCCGATATCTTTGCTACAGTAAAAATTGAAATTCTCTTTTCTATATTTGAGAGAAAAAAATTATAACTTCTTCATTTGATATCCAAATGAAATAATTTTTTTTTTCATTGTGTTCCTAGTGAAGATAGGAATAAATTAATATCTTTAATGTATATTTCTTAAGATCATTAACATTAAGATTTTATTAAATTTATCAATAAATCAAAAACTATTTTCACTACCTCTTCAAACACAAATTCTAATTTTATTCTATACTCACATCCAAACTTAAATATACATCCAAACGTTAATTCGGTTAACAATTCAAATCACTAACTTAAATTCTAATTCAAATCATATAACTCAAATCAAATCACTAATTCGAATCTATTTATCAAAAAAGCCTCAAATTCTTTAGTTAAACCATCAAATGAACAACTTATTGACACACGTCAAATTTGTTAACAGAGAGAATGGATATTGTACCGGTTTACACTCTATCCTCTTATGTTGCTACGCCACCACCACTAGTGTTGTTAAAAAATGGATAGTGGCATCTAGTTTTCCTTGTAAAGAATGCAAACCGAACGCTTTCTTTATAGCTTCTCCTTCTGGAAATGTAACATTTTATCAGCTCCTTTAAAAGTTAAAACAACTCTTTGCAACAAGAAGAGTAACAAGTTATAAAACGATCATTTTCAACATGTTTTCTCCCTTAAAAAATAAAATAAATGAAGTACACCTTTAACCAGATATCCCTCGGTTTTTTCACAAAACCACAAAGTTCTCCAAAAACAAGAAACCAGGAGAAAAAATAACAATGCGTGAAACAAAGAAACAACTGGTCGTCTTAAGAGTCTGAGCACTCAGCCCCACAGGATCCCCTGCATTGCATCAAACGAACAACATCCCAAAAAACCATCAAAATAGTTTGATCTCACCTTTCTCTTATTCCATAAGATATTAGAGCAAAATAAAAAATAAAAAATAAAAATAAAAATAAAAAATCTTTCCCAGTCAGTTTTGTTGCATCCACTGCATTATATCTTTCCTAATAACTCCCTCAAACCTAGTTTTGGTGTAATTTGATCCTACGGCTCCAACCCCATTGACACACAAGTGCCTATAATGGGTCATAGAAGTACCAATAGGCTTTGGCACTAGCATCACAGAGACGCTGGCAAATGGTTTAGGCCAAACATTCTTGTAAGCCGTAAATAGATGCCTGTCAGATTCCTGGTTTCTTGATGTTTGGGTGATCCCCGAACTTTTCAGTTGACCGGAGTTCGATGCCTGGTTTGTCATGCTCAGGTTCGAGCTAGCACCGTTGGACGGTTTCTCACGTGGAGGACCCCGGACTTGAGCCGACGGTTTCATTCGATCAAGCCATCGTAAAATCCAGTTTCCAAGATTTCGACCAACTTCGATATCCCTTTGTTGTACTTTGTGGTGAACCTTGAGTGCCATATCAAACATGGCACGAGTTCGTCTATAAAAGAAACAAGGGGCAAAAGTAAAGAAAAAAAGCAAAAAAGCAAAAGAAGGCGATTAATTCCAATTAAAGCAGTCGACAAATTGCTATTCTGCAGAAAACAATCAAAGCCAATGGCTTATCAGCGACAGAGAGTTTAGTGATCACTGTTCTCAAATGTCACTGAATAACAAAAGCTTCTCTAGGCTGTCTTTGTACTTTCCAAGTTTCAATGATTAGCAACATTCATCCAAATACTTGCACCATAAAAGAATGGCCTATACATAAAGTACACTAAAAAAGCATAGTCAAATAACACTCCTTTTACAGCTAATTTTATGCAAAAGTATTTAACAAATACTATATCATAGTGAAATAAGATCAACTTCAGTGTAAATATATGGCAATGGGATGTCCCTTCAAAGTTCATAGATGATTGTTGCCTCCAACAAATACCCAAAACACAACCTAAGGTTAAAGAACATAAGACTTGCTTTAAAATCCCTATATAAATTCACAATATTAGGGCAAATTAGATATATAATTAGTTCATACATAGCTTGTTCAGTATCTAATATCAGATATACATGTTTTGCCTCCCACAAAGTAAACCAACCATTTGTATCTTAGATTAAGTCAATGTCTAAAATCATTATGTTAAACATCCCAAAAAAATTAAATTAAAATTTAAAAATTAAAAATAAAACAAATAAAAAATTAAAAATAAACTTCCCCATCAGAAATCGACCAAAAAATAAGATTGTCATTTTCTTTCTGGGATCTACCATTCATGTAAAAGCTTCACTTAGCCCTTGTTTGGTAGGAGGGAAAAATGAAAAGGAAAAATAAGGGTAAGAGGATTAGTACATGAAATTTAAGACATATAATTGTTTGGGAGGTGGGATTAGAGGATGGAATGTATTGAACGACAGGCTCAAAATCCTCCGTATTTTGATCTTTTTCATTCTTGTTCTTACCTATTACCAAAAACACAGCACAAACTTACAAAAATTGTTGGCGATCATGCAAGTAATTTGTTAGAACCCAAATTCTCAAATCCCAAACAAAGACGATAATAATAACAAATCAAACCCAAAAAAAAAAAGAAACAAGAATTACCGATGAAGAAATTGCCGAATCCTAGGATGTTTGGGGCTTATGAGGCGGCGCTGAATCCTGAGAGCCAATCTGTACGTCCGCTTCAGACCCAAGAAATACGCCGTCCCTAAAGTGATCTCCCATAGCACCATTGCCTCGTTCCCTCTCACTTCTGTTATGCCCGGAAGGTGTTTGTGTTCTGGTCTCTCTCAGAAAAATCAATAATAATGTTTTATTTTATTTACTTATTTAATTTTCTTCTTTGCGGTTTCGTTTCACGCAAGCTAAATGAAAAGAAAAATATGATTCATATCTTGCCGTTTGGATCGCGGACTTTGGAGTAGGAGCCGCCAGAAATTTCCTTCGAACTTTCAAGTGCGAATACGACGTCGTTTTTGTGATATTTGTTTTCGAATTTGAATTTGATTTGATTTGCCTCAAAGAGCTACTGTTGTCTCAACAGCGAGGAGGAGGAAAAAAAGCCCGAGTCGCCGGTCATGGATGGATTGTCAACCGTTGGATTTTTTTATTCAGTTAATCTGAGCCGTTTGTTGCGTTTTTGTGTAGAACTCTCGAGGTCTGTTTGGGGTGGGGCTTTTTCATTTTTTTTGTTTTTATGAGAAAATGAGGAGGGCATTTATTGTGGTGGAATTTGATGGGTGGTCTTGAAACGAACCAGTTAAAGAGTAACCGTATGTTTGAAAATCAAGTTTAAATTTAAATATTGTAACATATGAAAGTTTTATATTATAATAAATTTTTATTTTTTACTATAATATGTGAGAGCTTTACACTATAATAGTTAAAACTTTTTAATTTTAACTCATTTTTCAAAAGAAATAAGTCTTTGAGTACTCGTTAAAGATCGTCAATATATGTTTTACCTTATTTTTCTTTTGCCAATCAAAAAGGTGATCTATAAGATTATTATTGGTAATCTATGAGATTCCCTAGAACTCTCAATTATCTATTATAATCTACCAAATCATGTGTTATTTTTAAAAAATATATATATATATATGTCAACCATCACCAAGCGGGAAAGAAATCTAGTAGATTGTTTTTTATTTTCAATAGAAAAAAGTCCATAGATTGTAAAATTTCAATTAGATAATGTTGAAAAGTTTGAATGTTTAGTTTTGTAGATTTTAAAAGTGGTCAAAACACCCTAAAACATTAAAATATTAAAGTTGTAGATCTTGTCAAAACTATCAAATATTGTGGACAGTTTGTTAAAATTCTGCTTATATTATGAGTTATGAGTTTTACGAGATTTGATTACAAAATTTCAAAACGATAAAATGAGGAAATATTTTGAAATAATTTGAGTGTGACCAAGGGACTTTTATAAGTTTTAATCCTTACAAAAAAAAATGGACGCATTAGTATAAAACAATTATTTTTGGCTCAAGGGGCAAAAATGTCAAGATTTTGTGTTTCGGGCCAAAACCATAAAACCATGTGGAACAAAAATTTTCACTTTGTAGAGATGGCTTTCAATACAGTTATGAGCAGTAAGTAAATTTATGTTTGTAAGCCCAAAAGAATTTACGATTTTTCTGAAGAAAAATACGTTAATGGCAAAATCGTCAAGATTGTCTTATTACGGGAAAAAAACCATAAAAATTTGCTAAAATAGATTTTTCATGCAAAGAAAACCAATGTTTTGATTTTTGTAATGTTACAAGTAGCAAGAAAATATAAGTTTTGATTTAAACGGGATCTAAATTTTTTCTAAAACCCATTAAAGGTAAAATAGTCATTTTCGTAAAAGTGGCTTAACGGACTCCAAAACATCCTATTTAAGAAAATGCCTCTTAGCTGAAATTTTTTCGTAATTTGTTAGTATCAGGATGGTAGAATAAAATGAGAAATTTGGTAAAGTTACATGACTTACAAAAAGCCCGTTAAGTATAATATTATCATTTTTTATAAAACCGTTAAAATAGACCCCGGGCCTCCAAATTGGCAAAATGCTCTTAGATGGAAAATACTTCATATCACATTAAATAACAAAATTGTTAAGACATGAAATTTGACTAAGGAACATTCAATTTAGGTAATAGAGAAATAAACCGATGGTAACAGAACGAAAAGATTAAAATGAGTGTTTAATGTTTTAGTTGTATTATCAATCAAGTAGGTCGGTAATAAGAAAAGTTAGCTAATGGTTGGGTGTCATTTGAAGAGGATACGAAGCCAACTAGTAAAATGAAGGGGGATAGTAGGAACGTTAGAGTAGTATATAGGTAAGTTTCAAATCTCAACTATGACATGAAGAAAATTATTTTCAAATGCTTTATATATGTTTGAATTATGTTGCATTTGTTATGCATAATATTTTAAAGACCAAGTCATGATTTGCAATGTGTTTGCATTTGCTATGTTTATTGGTTCAAACATTAAGATATGTCATACTTTATGTTCACTAAGATTATAGGATCAGTAATCTAAACCCATAAGTTAAGATGAGAAAGTATCATACCAGTCGTCCGACCCAAAAGGAGATTTATGTAAAGTTATATTATGGCCTCAGTGTCCGATAATCATGCACTTTTGGTACATACTTTTAGGACTATAATTCATGTAAGCTAAGCATGATAATAAGATGTTCATGATTGAGCATAAATGGAATCATACATTATGACATTACTTGCTTTCCTTTTAAGAAGTATTTTTTTTTTTTTACAAGTAATGTTTATGAAAAACATTTTACAAGAAATGTTTATATGAGAAAACATTCTATGAAAAACATTTTATAAAAAATGATTTACAAAAAATGTTTTAAGGAAGAAGTTTTACAAGAAAGGTTTATAGATAAATGTTTTTTGAACAATGTTTTAATGCTTAGTGAGATAAGTTTGAACTTACTAAGTATAAGCTCATTACAAGTTCTTTCATGCTATAGGTAGTTCTACAGGGTACTAATATGACTGGTTGGTGAGCTTGGTATTACGATGAGACAGATGCGATGATTGGACTATGGATACCACTATAAAAGCTTTCTAATGTTTTAAGAAGAAGTCTTCCTTCTGTTTTAAAAGATGTTTTTAAAGAGTTTTCAGTAAGTAAATATTTACTTAACAAGTTTTAAGAAATGTTTTGAATGATTATAAAACTATGTTTTGTACTTGTGCTCTAGTTTACATTGCAATGAAAGTTGCAACAGTTTCAAGTATGTTTTTAAGTATGTGAAAAAAATTACTCAATATTTTTCTTACTAGTAAGTAAGATTAAGATTAAAAAATTAAGTTTTAAGCAAGTTAGGTAATGGTTGGAAAAGCCGAGTCGTTACACATAGTGTGGTCCTACCACACTATATCGCACAAAATTAAAATATATTGTAATAATCACACTAATTAAATATACTTAATTAAATAATTCAAAACATATTTAATAAATCTTATTCATTAAATATAAT
Source organism: Artocarpus heterophyllus (assembly GCA_025403435.1). Taxonomy (NCBI): domain Eukaryota; kingdom Viridiplantae; phylum Streptophyta; class Magnoliopsida; order Rosales; family Moraceae; genus Artocarpus; species Artocarpus heterophyllus. The sequence goes on from CM046343.1 coordinate 24,766,464, forward strand.
TAATTGACTATTGCTCAGTTAAATATGTCAACATTTATCACATCATATCATGTTTCATAGAGAATATTTTTCTATGTTACATTAATATCTCTAATGTAAAAAAATTAATTTAGAATTCAATCATTCTAAATTAAATACAATTCATTGCTTTGTTTTTGTTCCAATAAAATGTGTATAGATGTGGTATTGGAAACCTATAGACTTATAATTTAAGCTCCAACAAATTTGAAAATAAATTGAACTCTTTAATGAATATGTCGAATTATTATAGTTTCATTGTAATTCCACTAAAAACCTAAAACTATAGTCTTAGCATTATAATAAAAATTAATCAAATATAAATAATGATTAATCCATTGATATGGTCATTACGTATAAGGCAATCCTCTATAAATAGTTCATAATTAATAAGAAGTAGGTTCAAATTCTATCCACCTTTCTTATTCATTAGTTTAAACCTAAAAATTTAATCAAGATTTAAATAATAAATTTCTTTAGAAATTTCATATTTTATTATTATAAAATTTTGTGACCATGATATAATGAAATTATATGTGCATTGTGTATGCAATTTTTGTTATTATGGTGTGTTTTTATATGCACAAATTTAAATACTCAAAAATTTGTTAAGTACCTTAAAGGCAAAATTAGTATCACATGGATTATGTTAAAATCTAATTTTTGTAACAAATACCCATAAAGTAAATATCAGACTGTAAGATTAAAAACATCATTTCATAGTCCGAAAAAGTAAATAACTTGATAGTATACGAATCAATTAAACTGGTATAAATTTTAGTATCTACATTACACCTGGTGTTGGAATTCAGTGGATAGAGACATTCAAAATAGTATAGTGAATAACATAATAGAATACTACAGAATTAATACCCGCACATATAGGTGAATTAGTGTTGACCCTAATTAAATAGCATGGGTACATAGTGTACAGGAAATTTTTAGTACCATATTGACAGAACAAGAAAAATACAGTTTTGAGTAGAATTAGATTGTTAAAGTAAAATCTACCTAGACTAGATGCCATTAAAATCAAAAGGTTTTCAAACTTTTAATACCTCAAAAGTGATTTTTTTTTTGCAAAACTCAAAGGGGTAAAACTAGCTATAGGAGGGGTTTTCTAGCAAAAATTTATTGCCAATCAGTTCTAACTGATGGCTTATAAGTAGCTATGGACTACCATGAAAGTCAATTTTTTCTTATCTCTCCAAGTTTGCTCAAAAAGCCAAAATCTCTTCCACTTTTTCTCCACCAAATCTGCCATTCTCCAAGCATAATCTCTCTCAAAATGTTGTTGATCTAAGCCTCCAACCACCCTAAAAGCAAGATCAAGCATTTTAGAGAAGGTTTTAGAAGGTATTTAATGTAAACATCCAAACTTAACAAGTAAGTTGGTCTTAGAGTTTTATTTAGATGTTAACCATTTATGTTTGATTCTGGTAATTAAGGATTGTTAGAGGTCACCACACCAAGAGGAGGAGATCTATCACTTTGGGTCTTTTAGGTAAAAATCCTAATGCTCAGACTTTGATTAAAGTTTGCATTTTTATTAGTTATGAGTTGCAATATCGATCTTATTATAGGCTTGGGCATATAAATGACACTATATAGCATGATTATTTTACATGATGTATGCTTATGGATGTGCTTAATAAGTTAAAATTACATTTTTGCCAAGAAACACAAGCTAAGTAAGCTTAAGTGTTACAACTTTTTTTAGAACTTGTTTTCATATTTAAGTTTTTGAGCTACTTAGAGGCCAAATTAGTTATTGAAGTTAGCATGAGATTTATTGAAAATGTTGAGATAAACAGCTTTTGTGAAGAAATTTTTCTCAAATTTCAATCAGATCAAGCCAAGAAAAAAAATTCTAACCTAATCGTGAACAAAATGAACCAAAAATCCCCTAAGAGTTTGATTCCAAAGAAAGTTAAAACATGAAAACTATAGATAAGTTAAAATTACATTTTTGCCAAGAAACACAAGCTAAGTAAGCTTAAGTGTTACAACTTTTTTTAGAACTTGTTTTCATATTTAAGTTTTTGAGCTACTTAGAGGCCAAATTAGTTATTGAAGTTAGCATGAGATTTATTGAAAATGTTGAGATAAACAGCTTTTGTGAAGAAATTTTTCTCAAATTTCAATCAAATCAAGCCAAGAAAAAAAATTTCTAACCTAATCGTGAACAAAATGAACCAAAAATCCCCTAAGAGTTTGATTCCAAAGAAAGTTAAAACATGAAAACTATAGATCTTATCGAAATTATTAACCTTCATGAAATATAATTTGTACAAATTCCACGTGGATTTTAGCCATGAATTTTACAAGATCTGTTCATGAAATTTTAAAAAGATAAAAATAAGAAAAAATATCTTAAAATTAGTTGAATCTTTTCAAGGACCTTTTGGAAGTTTTAATCCATGTAAACAAAACTGGACATTGCGGTATAAAACAATTTTTTTTTGTTCTGGGGGAAAAATATCAAGATTTTTGTCTTTCTGTCCAAAACCATATGGAACTAAATTTTTCACTTACTGAGGCTTTTTTTTTTACACCGTTATGGTTTGTGACTAACCACAAATTTGAAGCCCAAGAGTATGAAATTTTTCAAGGCCCCATTGAGGGTAAAATCATTATTTGCATAAAACAGTTAAAACAAACACCATGCTTACCAATTTAGCTCAAAGTCCTTAAGAAAATAATGAACAACATTTATGTAAAGTTTGAAGCCGTATAATAAGACATAAAATTTAACTATAGTGTATCCAAGTCAAGTGTGACCAATAATATAGATTTGAGCTAATAATTGGTGTTGCTTAAACGAGACATAGAGCCAACAACTAGAGGGAAAGGATTAAATTGGAAATACTAGTGTGAGGTATAAGTAAGTTTCAAACTCATCTATAACTTGAAAAAAAATGATTTTTCATATGCTGTATATCTGTTTGACTTATAATTGCATTTATTATACTTATTTCTTTAGATGCCAAATCATGACATATAGTATGTCCACTAAGATCACAAGATTGGTAATCCAAACCTTTTAAGTCAAGTTAATCAAGATAATACAATTGAGTTTTGTAACAACCTCCACTCAAGTAAGGATCAGAAGTTTCCCAATCCAAGGGAGCATCATGTCAAGTTAAGTTACAATCTCGGTGCTCAATGATCACATGCATACGAACACTAGGGCCAATAGCTTAAAACAAGTTAAAAATAAAACTAAAATGTTCATAATTAAGCATAATTAGATCCATGTATTGTGTTGATTATATTGTTCCTTTAAAAATGTGTTGTGAGAAATGTTTGGACTTGTTAAATGAAAACTTATCCAATTCCTTCATGTTGTATGAAATCCCACTAAAAGGGCGATATAAATGATTGATGAGTTAGGTGTTGGGATAGATGTGAAGGTCGAGCTATGGATACTGCAGTAGTTTAAATTTCACTTTTTGAAAAAACTTATTTAATGTAGTATGTGACAATCTAGTAGTATACTAGTACCGCTTTTGATAGAACAATATAAGTATGTGTTTTGTAGTTTTGAGTAAAATAGGTGTTTTAAAAATAGTTCAATAACGACTAAGGAATATGATTATATTTTCAAAAAAAAATATTTCGTAGTTTTACAATATTAAGTTTAAGAAATTAAAACTAGGTAATGGCTCATACAATTGGGTCGTTACGATTAGTATCAAACTTGATATCCTATCATCTTACTTTGCATTGTCACATGTTAACTTGACTACAGCTCAAATAGGTTAGTTTAGTTTTTGTTAATGGTATAGTTAGGTTCTCATGCTTATTTGATACTATACCAGTTTCGTTGTCCATGGTGGTTGCACCCCTTAATAAGCGACGAGTCGATACAGACTAGAGGGCTACTGTTGCCTTTTAGGACATGATATCTCCATGTTTCAACAATAGTTGTTGGCCTTTTATATTGTTCGAATGGATTCATGCCACAAAGGTAATCTTTAGGGCTTGCCATACACCCTTTACCGCCAGGTCTTATTAGCTTCAGGAATGCTATGAGGAGATTGTTTGGTGCATAGGTCTTACGAGGAGCAACACTAGGATTGGTCGAGGTTTTGTGCATAGATTAGAACCAAATTTGGACTTCCCCCACTGATAGTTAACACTCAGCCTCAAGCCAACCCATAGAATTGTAATGATTGGCATCAAAGATACTTCGAGCATTGCCATGTGATTTAGGACGGACATCCTAGAGAGTCCTTGGGACATTACATCACGAGATTCCAGCATACTATACTTCTAGTAATCCCTTCAGAGACACCATTGCATCACATCTACGACTTATTATAGCAAGGAGTACCTGAGGACATTTAGATGTTAGTTTACTAACCATGTTATTTCCCGAGTCTTGAGCATCTCATGGCTGAGTCGATGCATGATGAGGAGCTTGTGATGGCCCTAAATGAGGATGATGACAGTGATGATGTTGATGATGATCTACTTGAGTATCATCTAGTTTAGCCAGAGACTATCTATGTTAGTGACGACCTTTTGAGCAACTCTAATGATAAAGAAGAGGAGCCAATGGAGGAGCCTTTTCACAACGATATGTCTGATGTAGACTTATAGAAGTGATAAAGTGACTATTTGACATTTTTCCTTTTGATTATATACTCACATTCTAATAGTAGGGATAAGTAAATCCCTATTTAAACCTAGAAATTCAATCAAGATTTAAACAATAAATTTTCGTAGAAATTTCATGTCATTATTATGAAATTTTATGACTAAGATATGAAGAAATTTTATATGCATTGTGTGTACAATTTTTGTAAATTATGGTGTGTGTTTTGTGTACAAATCTTTTGAGTTAGAACACTCAAAAACTTATTAAGTATCTTAAAGGTAAAATTAGTGTCATTGGATTGTATTAAAATCCAATTTTTGTGATAAATACTCACAAAGTAAATATGTGTATGTTACCATTGTCCTAAACAATAAATAAGTTGACCATGTATCAGTTTGTTAAAGTTGTATAGCTTTTAGTGTCTACAATCTATCCAGTGTTGGAATTCAGTGTATAAAAACACTCAAAAAAGTACAGTAAGTAAGTGAACAATGAAGTAGCATAATACAAATTAGTACCCATATGGATAGGTGAAATACTGTTGATGGGTACAAAATGTACCAGAATGTTTGAGATTGACAAGAAAAATATTACCTCTATACCATACTGACAAAATAAGAAAATACAATTTTGAGACTATTAGAATAAAACCTACCTAGACTATAAGCTACTAAAGTCCAAAGTTGTCATACTTTCAATACCTCAAAAGTTGTGAAATTTTTCCCCAAAACCAAATGGGCAAAATAAGCTATGGGAGGGATTTTCTAGCAAAAAATTTACTGCAAATTGGTCCCTAACTCGAGGGTTATAAGTACCTAGCATCTCCACTAAATCCACCCCTATCCAAGCATAATCCCTCTCAAAATCTTGCCTCCTAACCATCCTTAGAAGCAAAATGAAGCATTGTAAAGAAGGCTCAAGGAGGTGTTTAAGGTAAAATCTAAGCTTTCTTAGCAGGTTTGTGTTAAAGTTTAGAGTTTTAATTAGATGTTAACCGTTTATGTTTTGTTCTAGTAATTAAGGAGTTCTTAGAGGTCATTCACACCAAGAGGAGGAGATCTATCACTTTGAGTCATTTATTAAAGTTTGTATTTTTGTCGGTTTATGTGTTGTAATATGCTATTATAGACTTTGGCATGTAAAGAACACTATATGACATGATTATTCAACGTGATGTATGTTTATAGTTGTGCTTGATAGGTTAAAATTAGATTTTTGCACAAGAAAAGCAAGCTAATTAAGCTTAAGTGTTACAACATTTTTAAGAACACTTTCAAAATTTTGTTTTTGAGACACTTAAAGGCCAAACTGGTTTTTTAATTAATATGAGATTTATTAAAAATATCAAGATAAACAACTTTTATAAAAAAAGTCAGTTCCATCAAGCAATCCATCCAACATTGGAGGGACTATGTTTTGTGGGCCCAAATGGATTCATAATCTTAGGAGAATCTATAAGTATGGCCAATCCACCAAACAAACACCCTCTACTCCTTTACGTCCACACCCTACTAACCATAAAGAACTCTCTGTCCATCCTACAATCTACGCTATTAAACATATCTTTACTATGTTAAAAGCATCTTACGACGCTTACGTTTCTTAGGGGATGGGCAATTCATCCCTCTTGTTTCGTTCCAATTTTTTTTTTTTTTTTGTACAGTTCCTTTTTGTCATTTTAAATCTTTTTTGTTTTTTCTTCGTTTGATTTCTTTTTTTACTTACACTATTATACTTCTTTTCTTCTTTTGTTTTGTTTCACAATCTTATTTCTTTTATTTTGAAATATATTACCAAACTATCTTTCTTCTAATTTGCCTTTATCTTGTAATTTTTCTTTTAAATATATGTCCACTTAAATACTATCGAACATGATTTCTATGACTACTTTTATTTCTTTAATTGTCCTGTTAAAATATTTTTTTCTTAAAATGTGTCGTGTTTTAATACCATTTTTCTTAATATGTATCCCTATTAATTTCTATAAAATTTGTCTTTATCAAAATCAATGTTCTAAAAAATGTGCTACTTATATATGCATGTATAACATTCAAAAGAAATACATGTTTTCAATGACACGTGCATTTTGCTCTATTTTTTTTTTTTTAAGTATTATACATTTAGGCATGCCTCATTTTTATTGCACGTAATAACAATAGAGTTTCGTTAAATTATGGTTCAAACTTTTAGTCTATTTATTTTTTATTTTTCTCTTTTACTTTGTTTGTTGAGTCAGATAAGATATAGTATTCTACCCCTTTTTTTCCTTATTTTAGACAAGTTAGTTTCATCGGTCTGGCTTCCTTTTTTCCCTTTTGCTTTATGTTTTATCATTTTTCTATTAAAATAACTTATTTTAAATATGTTCGTTTTATTGTACAATTTCATTTTCTATATGCTTTTTTAAAATATTTTTTTCTCTTATTTTTATTCAAATATGTTTATGTGTTTTTCTAATTAGCCAACTACAATAATCTTTTTTCCTAAAGTATGTCTTTTTTTAAAAGTTTTTTCATGATATCCTTTCAACTATTGTTTTCTAATAATTACATGCTCTCTAATTTGTTCCTGTTGGACTAATTTTGACGTGTGATTTTCCTTTATTCATGTTAACATAATTTCTTTCATACGTGTCTATGTTTTTTATTTATTTATTTTGTAAAAATGTAATCCATTTTTAATGTACTTCATTTAAATAATTCTTTCACAATATGTTCTTATTGAAATATATTTTCTTGTCAAAAGTGCATTTGTTTAACATTTTTGGTATTTTAAAATCAATAATGATAAAAATATTTGTTTTAGTTGTAAATTAACTAAACAACTAACTAATTTTATTGTTAAATAAATTTAAAGATAATAATACGGTCATCAATTTTCACACAATAAAAAGGAAAATTTCAGTTTAGTACCTTGTGTTATAGCAAAATATGAGTTTGACACTCTATATTTTAGAACATTTTATATCGATACCTCGACCTTTCAAAAAATCTTTTTTTAGTACCCAAAAGCTTTTTTGGGACCAAAAAGACACAAATACCCTTATTATATAATACAATCAGTTGATCTAAAATTTTTAATCAAAAAAATATATTTTAAACCCTTATAACCACAAAAAAATATTTCTCTACATTGATAAGTTCTAGCAGCTAATTGGGTTCGGCACCACCAAATTTGGATAATTGAACAGAAGCAAAGTCTATATATATTCCATCAAAATGTCCCGTCTGTTGCTTCCAAAGAATTGGTTATGTGAATGGTTGTCCTTCCGCACACCTTTTTTTTTTTTTTTTGAACCGGGCAAAAAAAAGAGTTCAAAAAAAAAAAAGTGCTTGTTGGTTGGTGATGCTGGAATACGCTTGTATCTTTAGGAAAGTGAAGTTGGTGAAACCTGTGGACTGGACAAAATGATTGAAGAAGAAAGCAGTGGCTCTGGTTATGCCTATCAAAATAATTAGCTTAGCTACTTTTTTTTTTTTTTTTTTTAATAAGTTAAAAAGTTGTATGATATTTTTTAATGCAAAATTGATAGCAGTCTATAAATGGAATACAATGAGTTGGACCGAACTGGTAATTCCAAACGCCACATTAGCTATTGCAGGTGATCGGACTCTTTGTGCATCATTGATCCGAGGTCGGTCTAGTCTCCACTGTAAAGCTCACCACCTACAGTCCTTGAACCAAACTTTTATCCTGGTTAGTTACCAAATGAATGCATGAAAAGAAAAAGACTACAATTGAGGCAGATGATCAGTAACCTTATTTCTTAGCTTTCTTTTTCCCCTTGAGTAGAAAAACAATAAAGCATGATTTAACACCAAAATAAGCATCAAGAAACGAAATCCCCAACAAATAGCAGATCGCAAATCTTTTCCTCAAAGGGCTTGTTATCCCGAGAATGCCCATCATGAGTGTTATGGATTAATCTCTTCTTTCCCTTCCTAAGATCTTCAAGTTCACTAGCTCCACCACTTCTTATAAGGCCATCCACTAAAACATTGTACGTGCCTAATGAAGGAAGAACCCCTTTCCTCTTCATGGTTTCGAAAATTTCGAGTCCTTTATTAAAATTACCAGCAGAGAAGTAGACTCCAATCAGAGCGGTATAAGTTGCAGTGCACTTGTGATCATCAGGCAACAAGTTAAAAATTCTAGCAGCATATTTGGGCTTTCTAGCACGCCCAAACTTGTATAACAGAACAGAAGCAAAGTATATTCCAACAGAATGTCCAGCCTTGATCATTGACTCAACGGCTTCAACAACTTTTGAAAATAAAGCTGATCTGATCAAAGCTCCTATCAGGGTTAAATACGTGTTTCTCGGAATACAGGTGTCAGTTTTCACTCCGTATTCAAAGGCCAGTAGAGCACCACTAGGCCTGCAATGATCACAATTTACCTCAATGATGGTTGATATTATTTCAGAGTCAAGTTGGATATTCTTATCAGCAATTCCGGCAAGTAAGGAATCAACAGCAACAAGATTTTTCTTTTCTAAGAGAATCAATATGAGCCCCTCATCTGCAGTTAATTGGGCATCAGCTTGAGTAGTTCCGCCTAAATCTGTGTTGACAGATTCTATGGAACAATGAGGATTGACTTGCGTAAGAAGGAAATTGCTCTCGCCTGCTTCTTTTAAAGCTTTGGATGCTTCGACAAAGACTGGATACCGTAGGACAATACTGTTTTGTTTCATGTACTTAAGGATTTCGGACATTGCCCACGTCTCCCCAGACTTGCTCAATTTCTCAACCAAAATGTTGCATGCAGCTTTATCTGGCTTGACTTCAGCTTCTTGCATTTTACTGAAAATCTCGAGGGCTTCTTTGCATTTTCCTGAAGATCATCACATGCATAAGCACCATATAGACAAAGATATTAGAGACTAAAATTAGTGAGTTGTTAAATAACAAGAAAAAACAAATAAACAAATAAAATTTCTAGGTGATGAGGGGAAAAATCTCATCGTTGATAGAGCATTAGAACAATAATAATAGACCAAAAATATGATTAAACTCATCGTTGATAGAGCATTCGAACAATAATAATAGGTCAAGAATATGATTAGTGTCTTAAACTAAAATTAATCAAAACTGTAGACGAACTCATTTAGACAACAATTGAGAATACTTGTCTAAAATCCTGAGATTGAATTGACTGAAACATAGCCGGTGGTAAAAAGAATTAGCGAACTGAATCCCAATCAGATGAAACAAATTCTAAAACCTTACATATCAAATCAGTACTGAAATCAGTTAACAAATTGAATAAAAACAAGATCGAGGGGAAAAATAAAATAAAATAAAATTGAGACTATATGGTGGATATTTTCCTGCAATAAACTGTATCATGTCTCTACAACTCGATATGTGTCGGTATAAAAAGTTCAATTGCTACAATCAGAATGGAGAAACACAAACCTAAGAGATTATGAAATAGCCACGGTATGAATAACAGGGTACCTAAATTTTCATATTTGTCTTGCTTCCTTTGTAGTGTTAAGACACTACAAACGTAATGGTTGCAAGAAAATTTATAACTTCGAGGGGAAAAACTTATCCGTTAAGATTAAACACAATATTCTAGTCACCAATAACTCAGAAATACACACACTCACACACAAATAAAGAATAGGTAAACATGAACTGAAGGCTTCTGGGTGGGATTAGTTTAAAGGCTTAATATGACTTGAGTGCTTTCAAGTTTGAAATTGTGAAAAAGTAGGCTACATTTAGAGTTGGAAAAAAAAAAAAAAAGAACAAAACAAAAAAGGCACACACACACATACACACACAGAGAGAGAAAGAGAGAGAAAGAGACTAAGCATACGGAGTATACTTGCACTCGCCTGACTCAATAAGGTATTCCATTAGAACAGTGTAAGTATGGCAATTAGGAGAAAGCCCTGATTGAAGCATTTCCTCGTAAGCATCAGTGGCTTCCTTCACTCTATTATTATGGAACAGAAGTTTCATATACGCCGTGTATGAAACAACCGTTGGACTGCAACCACTAGCTTTCATCTCTTCCCACAATTTGACTGCCCCGTCAACGTCTCCAGAACTGGAAATCCAGTGCATCAATGAAGTGTAAGTAACTGCATCAATCTTTGTTTCTTTCTCTTGCATTTGCTTAAAAACATAGTTCATTGATGAAATCCTCCCTCCCTCTCCAAAAATATCGAGCATTGTTGCATAAGTGAACTGGTCATGCTTGAACCCTTTTAGTCCAGCAGCCCAATTGAAAAATAACCACGCTTTCTCCATTGGAGGATGGGTTTTCAAAACTTGGTTGACTGTGAAAGAATCCCATCTTATAGGCAGCCTCTGAAGCTGTTCTTGAGCTGAATCCCATGTCGAATATTTTAGAGTATTATATATTTTCGCAATGGTATCCCGCGTGTAAATCTTTGTGTTTACATCTTCTTCTTTTGATTTGAAATGCTTTAAATTCTTTTTTGTCTGAAAGCATCGACTGGATTTCTCTTGCTTAAATTGGCGAAAAGAGTGCACAAATTCAAACGAAATTTTCAAGTAACTATGACCACTGCTAGCTGAAGAAACCAAAAGTTTTTGAGAATTCCGTTGAAACCACAAGAGCTGTATAGAGAAATGATGTTAAGACAATTTTTCAATTTCATCAACATAAATAAGCAAGAAAGAAGCATCCAGTTAAGCAAAAAGAAAACAAGCAGATTAATAGGCCACACATTTAAAGATAAAAAACACTCAAATCAACATTTTGTAATTTGGAGTTTTATTCGGAGAAACATAAAGGAGCTCAAGTTTGATCTAGAACGACGATCTTAATGAGTTACTTGCGCTGTATTTGTTAGGTTGTGAGTAGTCCTCATATTTACATCATGGACTGCGAACATGTTGAAAATTCTCGCTGCTAACCAAACTTGCCAATGATTTTCTTTCACAGTTAGGAGTTAAAAGAATTTGTTTATGTATAAAGTTAATAAGAATCAAGTTTTTCCCAGAGGTGGAAGTCGAGGAAAGTGCATATGATAACAAAATAAAACACAATAATCGTGCTTGTGCACCATCTGCAATACTCCATTAATATATTGTCCTTTTATCTAGTCAACATCATATAATCTAGTTAATACATTGTTTTTTATATATAGTATATATCATAGAACCTTGAAATTATGTAGTTGGCAGCAGAAGTTCCGCATTGTCTTTTCGATGGATAAACTAGTACATCCATATCAGAGACTGCTTCTTAGCACCATGATCCACAGCAACTGCACAAGAAGAAAATTTTGCTTCTGCAACACAATAAGCAATCGCACAGTTTGAACAACATGTCAAGGCCAACCAAAATGTAAAGAATTGAAAATGAGAACAAAGATGCCCAGCTATTGAACTTGGCTACATGCACACCCAGTAAACAACTCTAAGAATAACATAAAGCAGCAATGAACCAACATTCTTTTTTCATTTCCTTGGCCCTTTTTCTTTTAACAAATTCTCATTTAGTTAGTTGCAGCAATGGAATATCGTAGTTTGGTCGGGCTAAACAATATCAGGAATAAGGAAAGGGAATACCAATCCTAGCATCCCCTTGGTAATATTTCCTGAATGATGAGAATGAGCACTTTACTTATATATTCTTATTAAGTTCCAAAACTAACACCAAACCAGATGAACAGCACATGATAAGGTTGCTATTCCTAAGTTAAGTAGCCGCAGAAAAGAGAATTAGATTATTTCTCATATCACTTCCAAACAAAAATAAATAAATACAAAAAAGAAAATCAATAATCCCCGTTCATATTTCTTTACTTTCCTTTCTAGCCCATTACATTTTCGACTACGTCCCTTTACGGTTTAATAAACATGTCGTAAATAGCCAAAGCCCCAGATGATCAGCACATGCTCACACTACTTCTTTGGCATTAAACCTGCCACTTCAAAGAAACTTTTCTACAAACATTTGACAGGCGAAAAATAAAAACACTCTTTGGATTAAACCCCTTTAATTAAAATGTAATTATAACCATAAACCCATCATAAAACAGATTTCATATCTACCTAACATGCTATTTTCCATGAAAAATCACAGTCGATCAGTCAATTCAAAACCAACCTTTTTTTCAATTCATTTTGCCCTTTTCCAACGTTTAAAATAAAAAATAATAATAAAAGAAAAAGAAAACAAAACAGAAGCCAGTAATAATCACAAAGTAGTGTATCGAATCCACCAAAGAAGAAGATTGCACTAAACTAATCTGACCTTATACATACAAACGGAACTTAAAGTTCTTTATTGCTTAAGAAGCATAGACCCAAGTTGCCAAATAACGTATTTGCCCGCCAACGGAAGGAAAATATTTTGCACGTGCGGACCACGTGAGGGGAGCCTAATTTGCGTGGGCCTCCTCCAAGGTATGGATTGATAATCATTGGTTTTACGCTCGCAGTTACTGGTTGGGGTGTCCCCTTGTATGGAGAAACGTGAAAAAAATATATTTTACACTGGATTTCCAATATATATATATATATATATAGAGGCTCTTGCAAAGGCACGTCAGCTGTACCAATGCTTCATCATGTGTCGTTTGCGTGCGTCAAGTGAAGTCCTGCCATGAGATTTTGTCGGTAGATTTAGGGTATGTTGAATTGGAGTATTTTTTAGACTCAATAGATTCAAATTTAAATTTAAATATCAAAATTTTTTTAAATGTGTTTATTTTTAAAAAAATTTAAATTAAATAAATATCAAGAATTTAAGGGTGCGTTTGATACGAGTATTTGAGTAGAGTATTTGAATGAATATTTAAATTTTTGTGAGAGAAAATATTGTAACAAAATGATTCGATCGTGATTTAAAAACCGAAACAAACACACTCTAAGTTTTCAGAATTCTGACCTCCCTAAACTCTTGATACTCAAATATCTTAGCTACAACAAGGATTGAAATTTGAGGAAAAAAATCATAATTTTTTTTTTGATATCCAATTGAGATGATTCTTTTTTCATTGTGTTTCTAGCGAAGAGAGGAATAAATTAAAATCCATATTGCATATTTTTTAGAATCATTAACATTAAGATTTTATTAGATTTGTTAATCAATCAAAAAAACTGTTTAACTACCTCTTCAAATACAAATTCTAAATTTTATTTCATATTCAGATTAAAACTTAAATGCGCATTCAAACGTAAATGCGCATTCAAACGTTAATTCGGATAACAATTCAAATCACTAATTCAAGTCACACAACTCAAATCAAATCACTGATTCGAATCTATTTACCAAACAGACCCTTTGCTACTAGAGTAGAGCTTATAAGGGGAGGAAAACCAGCATTTGCTGGATTTGAAGGCTTTATGTTAGTTGTTGTTGTAAATTGTTGGTTTTTCAATAGACTTATAAGGCGTTTGGCAAAGTGGTTAAAACCGTTGGTGAGAACTGTTTTTATTGTAACATGTTAGAGTTTCACACTATAACGATTTTTTTGTTGTTATTGTAGCATGTGAGAACTTTATACTGTTTATAACTAAAAAGTGGTTCAGACCACAACTACCAAACACAACATTAGTTGTCATTTTTCATGCAAGTTAGTATTAATTTAATGTGTAAAAATTTAGTTGAGAAAGAGTAAAACGATCAAATAACCGTGGGCGGTAACATTACTTGTATTTGGTAGTAACAAAGAATATTTTTTTTAAAAAAAAATATTCTTCTTACTCTACAATCATCCTCTTCATCTCCCCCATGAAACAACCCAAGACCATAAAGCAATGTCTAGCAACCGACCTTTAGAATCTCCGACGCCAACTCCTTTTCGCAAAAACTAGCGCCTCTTATTCCCTATGAAATTGACGACGGCAAGCTCACTCATCCTTCCACAAAGACTAGCTTTGCCTTACGTACCTAGCCCATCCGCTCTACCAGCCTTGACAAGCTTGTATGCCAACGCCTCTGAACTGCAACCCAATTGCATCACCGACAAGCTCAATTCTGTGAGGACAAAAGGCTCGCTTCCCTCCCAGAACCCCAACGCAAAACCATTCTCCCCCCACCTCAGGCAACACTCACCAAGATGGGGCTGTAAAGTTTTCATCTACTAATCTATTTTCAATCTCATTTTTTTATCAATAAATATTGGTGATTTTGGATTCAAACTCTTTACTAGTGTCGAGCAAAAAATTATAACGACCCACCTTTTCGAGCAGTCACTTAACTTTGGATTTGGATTGTTCTTAAAAATTAATCTTGCTTAGTAAGAAAAATATTGAATTAAAAATTTTTTCCTTTTAACATCCTTGAAAAAACATACTTAAAAACTTTTGCGACTTCTGTCACAATTTAAGTTGAGACATTGCTCAAAACTTGACTTTAAAGCTATTTCAAATCATTTCTTAAAACTTAATAAGAAACATTTACTAAAACATAGCTTAAAACTTAACTTTATAATTATATAAAATAGTTCGTAAACTGCATCTTAAAACTTTGAAAATATTTCTTAAAACTGTGATTTTATTAATACTTTGAAAACATTATATTAAATAGTGGAAAACCTTTTCTTTGTGTAGCGGAAGCAAACTATGGTAGTATCCATACCCAAATCCTCACATCTGTCCTTCGTAGCACCCAGTTCTTCTAACGGGTCCTATTGGTCATCTATAAAACTACGTACAGTACGAATGAACTTTTTATGAGCTTACGCTCAATAAGTTTAAACATAAACTCACAAACAATTAAAAACATAAACTCACAAACAATGAAAACATACTTTAAAAATTTTTCTCATAAAAACCTTTCTCTTACAACATTTTTTATAAACGTTTTTCATAAACATTTCTAAAAACGTTTTCATAAATATTTTTCATAAAACATTTTTAAAACGTTTTTCAAAAAAGCTTTTCATAAAACATTTAAAATGCAGCAATCCTCAAAATGCTTTTCATAAAGCGTCATTTATAAACCTAAATGCTTTTTATAAAGCGTCATTTATGAACATTTTCTTGTAATCATGAAAATGTTTTCATAAACACTTGACATAAAATATTTCTCAGAATGTTTTTCATAACATAAAAACGTTTTATAACAAGAAAAATAAGCAAAATCAAAATACATGTCTCCATTTATGCTCAATTATGAACTTTCGATTATGAGCATCTTATGATCATTCTTTTCTTATTTTATCTTTTCTTATCTTACTTTGGTATTCGTACCAACATCATTAATCATAAGATCGTAAACGTGATGCTTTCCTTGTGGAAGACTTAAGACTGTCGAACACCGAGATTATGTACCTCACATCTAGGAGGTTAAACTTTAACTTTACTTGTGTACCTTACATCTAGGAGGTCACAACTTTAACTTTACTTTTAGTATCTCACAACAAGGAGGCTGGTACGACACTTTTTTTTATTATCTTTATTCTTACCTTCTTTTGAACTTTAGTGAGCATATCAAATGCAATCATATTATATGCAAACACATTTGTAAATCATCACTTGTACCGTAAAACTTATTGCATAATAAACGCAGAATAAAACTTATAATTTAAACTGTAAAACATTATACGTTAACAAAATACAAAACATACTTTAAATATAATTATTGCAATTACATTGTAAACTTTTACTTGATCTTCAAAAACTTTATGCATATTAAATGCATTCATGCTTTAAAAAAATTACATTGCAAATCATGATTTAAACTTTAAAATCTTTTGCATAACAAATGCAAACATTCTTTTAAATCAACTTACTTAACAATTACAAACACATTTACAAATATATACATAAACATTTAAAAATCATTTACTTCATACTGTAGGTGAGGTTTGAAACACCTGGATAATGCTCCAGCGTTCCCTATTCTTTTCTTTTTCCTTTCATTAGTCGGCTTCTGTGTCCTGATCAAATGACAGCCGACTTATTAGTTAACTTTCTTTTTATCAATCTACTCGATTGATAATATAACGTAAACATTAACCATTCTTTCCTTTTAACTTAACTCTATAACCCATCAGGTTATCACTCTTTTTACTTAGATCTGTAACCCATCAGGTTACTTTTTTTCTCTATCTAACTTTGTAACCCACCGGATTATTTTTCGTTTACTCGCACATCCCTTATTAAATTTCCCATCTCACATGACGGTTTCGTCACTTAACGTATTACGAAACATTTTCTGTCTAAGATTGTTATGCTAAATCAAAGTGTTTGACTCCGTTCAAGCCGTTTTCTTCAAAAATGATGATTTTACCCTTAACAAGTTTTTTATCCATTTTGTAACTTATTACACTCATTGCTTAATTTTAACCATTGCATTACTTACATAATATGAAAAAATTCCCGCTAAGGGGTGTTACTTCAACATCAGGCGTTTCGGGTCTGTTTTGGCAATTTTTTATAAAATGACTATTTTGCCCTTAATCTCATTTTCTTTCATTCATTCCTTGCCTAAACTTTAAATTCTTTAAAACTTAACATCTATAATTTTTTAATGCCTACAGCAGTGTAAGAAATTAACGTTCCCTAGTAAAAACCTAGTTTTAACACAATTTTACGGTTTGGGCCCAAAATACAAAAATATTTACAATTTTTCCCCTAGACCAAAAATGACCGCTTTATACCAATATGTTCAGTTTTTCACAATGAATAAAACTTACAAAAGCACTATGGTCAAATTTAGAAACATTTCATAACGTTTTTATTTCCTGAAATTTTGTGCCCAAAATATTATAAAATTCATAACTTCTAAACCGGGCAGAATTTAAAAAAACTGTCTACATTGTCCTAACAATTTCAATGAGTTCTACAACTTTCGTGTTGTAAATTTTTTAAAATTCTAACTTTTAGGAGGACTTTTTGGCTGATTTTTAAATCTGCCGAGAATTCTTTTTTCTTTGCAATTTAGTCCCTTTTGGAATTTCACCAAAACCCTTAGTTTCTTCTTTCCATCATCATCACCATCAACATAGAACATAAACCAATCATGCCATAATATCGAATTACATACCATAGACTAAAACATTTCATCAAACACTTAGTATGTATAGTTTTAGCATAAATTTTCAAGTAAAAAGTTTAAAAATTTACTTAAACTTTTTCAACCTTTTGATCCTCCTTTGCCAAGCTTAAAACTTTGTCATGTCTTTTTCACAAAAACCATGACAAAACCCCAATCAAATCCTATCTAAAACTTGAAGAAAATCACCAAAACCCATAGAAAAAGTTTGGAATCTTACCTCCAAAATTGCAAAACTTTGCACTAAAATACTAGAGCTTGCTTTAAACATGATTTGGAGGCTTGGGAATTCATCTAAATTTCTTGAGGCAGAAATTTCTGAAGGGGGCGTTTTTTCTTTGTGGAGAACAAAAATGGAACACTTTGGTTCCTTAATGCATGAAAACAACTTGATAAATAAGACATATTTTTTATCAAGTTTGATGACTCATCATCATGAGTCATCACTTGCTTTTATTTGGGGTTGAAATTTTTTTTAGTCTTGGCAACATATGATTGGCCAGTTCAAGGGGTATTTTGGTAATTTTATCAAATTTGATGACTTATCATCATCATCATCATCACTTGACATCATCTTTGGCTTAACTTGGCCATCTATGATTGGGCCACATTAGTAAATGTGGTGGCCCAATCAAAACTCTCAATGTGTCCCCCTTGGTGGGTCCCATAAAACTTTTTACACAATCTAAACTTATACCGATAGTATTTTTTCTATACTGTCGGTATTTCTATCTATACAATTAAGGAAGTCCCACAACCTCCCATATTTATCCTTATCCATCACATAATGTAATTCCAATATTATCTAACTTTATACAGTCTAAATTTATACTGACAGTATTTTTCTTATACTGTCGGTATATTCTCTATACTGCTACAGCATTCTTTATTCATCCATATTCTCCAAACAGTATTATTCCTATACTACTTTAAGTTAAACAGTCTATTTTTTGTACTGCTTAACTTTAAACAGTCTAATTCTTACACTGCATTACTTTTACAGTGTAATTTTTATACTACATAACTTCATCAGTGTACTTTCTTACACTGTATTATTCTAATACTGTATAATTTTTCATATTATTATATAGTATTTTTCTTAAACTGTATTTTTGTCTTAATATAATCCTTAACTTATTGCATTTTTAATGTAGTTAAAATGTTCGAGTATTCCAAAAAAATCACCACTGTTAATTTGAAACCAATTTTAAAGACACATTGTTCAAAAGATAATATACGATTTGTAATGCATATCCCAAAAAGACAGGCAATGTGGAATAACTCATCATGAGCATAACCATGTCCAACAAAATCCGATTCTTTTTCTCAGCCACGTTATTCTACTACGGAGTGTCTGGCGTAGTCAATAGGATAAAATCCCATTCTCCACTATAAGTGTGTTAAGAACTCGACGGAGAGGTATTCACCACCACGATTGGATCGAAGTGTCTTTATGAGTTTACCTAATTGCTTCTCCGCTTCAGCTCGAAACTCTTTAAACTTGTCAAAAGATTCGCTTTTATGATGCATTAGGTAGACATACTCATATCTCTAGTAATCATCAATAAAGATGACAAAATACTCATGCCCTCCTAGTGCCTTTATATTCATTGGACCACAAACATAACAATGTATAAGTTTTGGAAACCCTTCAACTTGATTGCCCTTAGACCTGAATGGTCTTTTTGGTCATTTTGCTCTCCAAACAAGATTCACATTATGATATAGATTGCACCTCTAAATAACTTAAAAGTCTATCCCATACAAAATTTTGAATTCTATTTAGGCCAATATGACTTAATCTCAAGTTCCTAAGATAAGTCTTATAAGAGTGAGAGTTTTCAGGTCTTTTAGAGTTATCATTTATCTTAGTGTTTAGTAGTGAGTCTATCTTAGGTTTGATAAAATATAGGTTGTTTTGCATCCATCCGCTACAGACAAAAGATTTGGTTTTAAGAAGCACAACTTTATTATTAAAAGAAACTGAATAAGAATCGTTAAATAAACAAGCAACAAAAATTAAATTCTTTTTAAGTTTAGGAACATAAAAACAATCTCTCAAAACTAAACTCCTACAACTATCGAAATAAAGATAGACGTCTCTCACTACTTCAGCAAACATTGAGGATCTATCGCCTATCTGTAACGTAAAGTGCTCATGTAACAAACTTCTCGTTTCCTTGAATCCCTACGGAGAAACACAAACACGATTTGTCACTCTAGAATGTATCACCTAAATGTCACTTAATTCTTCAACTAAACAAGTCTCAACTACCAAAAGTTTGTACTTACCTCCTTTAGATTAGAAGTCTTTGTAATTCTTCTTTATATGCCCAACCTTCTCGTAGAAGAAACACTTTAGCTTTTTTGGGTTCCTCTTTTTTTTCTTCTTATCCTTGCCCTTTGTCGGAATAGAAGACTTCTCGTTCTTACCTTTTTGCTTTTTCCATTCACAGAATTGGAATTAGAACTAGATGCAACCACCAAGTTCACCTTACCACTAGCTGGAGCTTCCTTGATCAAGTTTTCAAACTCATGCAACTACTTCATCAACTCAATCAAAGTCACATCCTGTCTATTGCTTAAGTTATGTAAAGCTCTAACGGGATGAACTCTTTAGAAAGAGTCTCAAAGACTGTAGTCATCTGCCACTCAGCATTAATTTCAGCTCCATTGGGTTTGAGCCACAGTGAGATAAGCCATAACCAACATCATATGCCCCTTCACGGGCGTCCCTAGTATTTACTTGCAGTTAAGAAGCTTCTGAAGAGCCTCCTTGTCGCTTTGTCAAGGCTTGGCCTCCAAACATGTCATCAAGATTATCCATGATCTGATGAACAATCTCATTATCTTCATGTTGAGCTTGTAGCACGTTATTCATGCTAGCCATGATATAGCAGCGAGCCTGATCATCAGCATCATTCTAGCAATCATATGCTTGGATTTGTTCATTAGTGGATTTGCCAGTAGGCGTAAGAGGGCACAGTGTGGTTAGCATAAATTTTAGTTTCTCAAAAGATAAGATGATATTCAAGTTCCATTTTCAATCATTATAGTTCTCATTAGTTAAAATATTTTTATCAAGTGTCGAAGATAAAGTGTTTTTAGATATTTTGATCCATAATAAAGATTCATATATCAAATATAAGCAAACATTCAATAACAATTTAATAAGATAACAAATCAAGTAAGCATACAATGTATTTATATGTCAAAACCTTGAAAAAATCACAACCATATGATGATAATTTCTAACTTAGAATTCAACAAGCTGCGTAGGAGAAACTTGCCAAATTCAATTAGAAACACAAATCCCCTCTGATTAGTATATATCATCCAAGACCCGTCTAATCTAACGTATACTAATAATCATATTTTTTGGCCATTAACTTTATTAACAGAGCTTCTAGAAGAGGTTAATAATAAAATTAATCTTGAGTTTTTAACCATCATTTTAACTACTTTGTCTATGATTTATAATCGACACTTAGGGGTGAACAACTATAAAACATGCTAAAGCAAATTATTCTCTCAGAGATCCAATCCAGTACATGATGCATCCTTTTCTAGGGGTCGGAACCACCATGTGTTACATATGGACCAATGATGAAGGCTTAACCTTCTCTCACACAATATTTTAGAAATGAAGGTTTTACGTTAGCATTCGTCAAAAACTTTTAATAAACGGCATTCCTTATTCTATATGACATATTATCAACATATATGGCAAAACATGTTATAAAACAAACAAGCAATACAATAAACAAAGTTACAAGCAATAAAATAACCAACCGTAATATTGTGGTCCTATCATAGAAAAAAGAAAACAAATATTACAAAAAGATCAATTAAAACATACATCAATTCTTCATCTTATATCTTCTCGTTTTATCCTTCTTCATGTGGCATCCGTCTTCAATTTCCAATCTCATATAGATCAAAAATTATTTTATCATAAAATTCTATGTTTCTCAAAATTGTCTAAAAAAACAAAAATAAAAAACTGCATAAAAAAACACACCGATTTTTAAAAATGATTTTGCCCGAGACCGGCCTGTCGGTCTGTGACCACTGGCATGCTAGTTTCATACAGAACCCGTGACTCTGTCAGCGTCTGGTCGACCAGTCAAGGTAACCAGCCTGCCGTCCGACACTGAATCACTATTTTTCAACCTTTTGCGAAAAAAAAAAAAAAAAAAACAATTTTTTATGTAGTTTTTTAATTTATTTTTCAACAATTCAAAAACATAAAATTTATAAACACTAAAAAACATATAGAACTGTAATCATCTCCATCTTCAGGATCCGTCTTCTCTTGGAATAATTATTTAATACAAATTTATAAATTAAAATTAAAATAATAAATCCTAGATGGTGATGATAGATTGCCATCTAATAACATGAAAAACCTATATACATATTCTAACCTCTAAAGAATCATAACCGACAAATTAATTAATTAAATAATAATTAAAATAGAATTTAATCAACAATAATTAACTAATAAGTGTTCACCATATAATATTACAATAACATATAATTATAAAAAACCTTATAGTGTCAACTCTTTAAAAATATAATTCAAGCATAAGGGAGATTAAGATTACATAATTTATGTACATAGCATGATCAAAAACCTATAAAATCAACATAAAACCTTGCTCTGATACCACGTGTTGGAAAATGTGAGCGCACAGAATTTTAAAAATTTTAAATCAAAGCCTTTTTTTTCAAATAACAAGTTAGACATGCTATGTATATATATCAATTAAGATTTTACGTACCTCTTAGAATTGAAACCGCACTTTTGACAAGAAGAACTTCGAAAGAACTACTACTAAAAATTGTGTCCAAAAGAGCTTCAACCAACTAGTTTTCTTTTCTGTTTTCTTTTCCACAACTAGAATGCGATGAGGCACATGTCGTTCAATTTTTCTCTTGGTAACATCTCTTTCCAACCACAAGAAAAAAACCAAAAGCTAAGGTTCAGGATATTGAATAATAGCCCTATGGGAGTTTTAGAGTCTTTCTCATTAGAAATACTCTCTCTAAATTTCTCTAGTGATCTAACAATAGGAATAAGTATCCCACTTATAACGGCTGGTAGAGAGTCAATTCTACTTAGATAAAGCTTTTAAATTCAAAACTGGGTCAAAATCTGCATAAAAAACACGTAACAGGATTTCCCACAATCAGCTTACCTATCATACAGTTGTTGTTACTATTTATGCTCTATCGGCTAGCAAGACTAAGGCACCGGCTTGCTGGTCTGCCCAGTTTTGGAATTTTTTATATATCTTATTTTACACGAGAATCTTATATAGAGCCTCGGTTTTAATTCAAATAACCTAATAGAGAAGTTTTCTGCTTAAAATAGTCATATACAAATTAACCTATATCAAATAAAATATATATCCAAATAATTCAACATGTTTATCTTGAAATAATTCAACCAATAAACTAACATGAATTATTAAATTCAATCGACTGAATTAAAACCAATCTAAGAATTAACATGAGTTATCAATATGTAGGAAGAATATGTTGTATTGTTACAGGAAATATTGTGAGCTAGCAAAAGGTATTCGATGGACATATATAGATCAAGCTCCTATAATTAATTATAATATAATATATCCCTTATACTTATATTTTATAATTATTAACTCCAAAGCTATTCCACAAAAGGATTTGAGCTGTACTCTTGAACCATATAAATTTATGAAACTCCAATAAGTTAATCATCCATGACATATCATGATATGTAACATCTCCATAGGATATTTATAATTGGCTTTAGGATAAATTTCGTTTTACCTTCTCGATTATTTTTATTTTATGTTCCATTATCTCACCATTGGAATACTTACTATCATAAATAGTATACCATTGGGTTACACTTATATATCTAATGGTTGAGTGCTTCAGTTTTTCAATTACATGATAATGCCTATAAGATAATATTATTAATTCTACAAAAGAACTATGGATTTCATATCTATGCATAACGAGTTTGTGTCAATCAAGAGTCATGTCTTTAAAGTACCAATGCACATATTATTATCAAAATTAGGATGTCACCTTTTAGTACATTAAAATACACAAGTCAAGAATACAAGCCTATTAATTCATTTTAGAACTAAGATGCAATATGTATGATTGTCTAAAGTGAATTAATTTAAAAAAGTTGAATTATTAATTAGATCAATTCAACTTTGTCCCGATCCAATGTATAGTCGCCTATGATAATATACCAATGTTTCTACTCGCAAAGTCCAACTTAGATGACTAAGACAAGTCATCTTCCGTCAGAGATGTAGACAACATAACAATTTTTATATGAACAAAATGCCTAAATTTATTCCCTCGATTGTAGATCTTATTATCTAGACTATCATCTTTAATAGTCTATCTTCCGCATAATCTGTCCATCATATGCACGATTGTAAAGGTTTAGACTGACAGTCTTAAAATTCTGTTTGCTTATCATATTTTGAATATAAATGAGCATAAAGAGGACATATTTGATAAATGAAAATAAACAATAAACTTTTTATTGATTAAATACCTCTAAAAATTATTATATCATTTAATCCTCAAGGCACTAAGTTTAACAGTTTTCTCTTATTTTCAAAAATACAAAATATGAAAACGGTTTTGAACACGTGTTTCGTTAAAAATTTGAACCCACCTAAAACAAAAACATTTCTAAAAACACCCCCTAAAAGATTGAAAAAATGAAAACAAAAGAAACTTGTTTTTAGAATTTTCTTCTATCTTCTCTCTCTGATTCCCTTGACTCTTTCTCCTATAAACAATACCTGACAAACACCCCTCTTTGACGTTATTGCCTTTCAACCTAGAAATCTGACGCCATTAATCGCTGGATTCCATCATCTCCTAAATCGGAGTTCGTCCCTCACCGACGAACCGAGCAACCCCAAACCCATGCTGTCTAGAGCGACCACAAAGATGACCCATGCTATCCCTAAGTCACCCCTAAGCACACTATCCAGGCTAACTTAGCGATGCACGCCGTCACAATGAATCGAGCAACCCACGTTGTCGCGACAAATTAAGTGCCCCATGCCATCACCTTTGCCGTGCTCCTCCAAACCAAAAAAATGTTTTTCTATTTCCAGTATAACAGCAAAAATAAAAAATATATATTTTTCTATTTTTATACCTTATATTTTGATGTGATGAACATATCATATCGTATATTTTAGATTGTATCATATTTGTATTTTCACATTTTAAATCCAATTGATGTTAACTTCTTATCATTTTTGTCAAAGATTGATTTTTGTAATAAAAAAGACTTTTATCCTTGACATTTGAATCTTTTTTGTTTTGTTTTCATTTTTAGTGTCCTTTACTCTTTTTTTTCTATATATATATATATATAAATCAAACATAAATTTAAAATTAAAATCGAGCTTCTAATTGGATTTTTCATTCAAATTAATATTATTAATTAGTATAATTAAAATTAAAATTTGTTTTGTTCTCATTAATATTTTTTATTTAAAAATATTTTTATTTTAAAAAACATACCACCAAATACAACCAAACATAATTTCAAAAATAATTCTAACATATTTTTAAAACATTATCATTTTCAAATTTTTCAAAAAAACAAGAACCATCTTAAAAATACTGCTAAACGGTTGGAAAATATAATTGTTAAATAATCTCTCAAAATATTGCATAAAAAATAAATAAATGGCATTTCAATAGATTTTTTTTTGCCTTTATCTCTATAAAAGTGTAACTAAAATCTATAATAAAAAACTATAATATAAAATTTTTTCATATTATATTCCTCAAACTCAAACTAATAATTTAAACTACTCCTTCCAACATCCAAACAACGTATCAAACATATTATCGTCGCAATCTGAAGGAAGCGCCCACATCAAACCCAAAAAAAAAAAAGATATTAGAATTTAGAACCAAGGAAAAAGAAGGGCGTAGGTGTGGCGAAAACAAAAACAAAAGTACTTTCGCCATTAACAACTGCACACCACCCGCACTTAACTAATCCAGTAATCTCTCTCCTCTCGCTCTCTCCTCTCTCTCTTTCTCTCACAATGCAAAGGCAGTCTCTCGGCTCTCCGGTCTCGAAGCTCCACGGCCATGGCGGACAGAAGGAGGCGTCGCTGATAGTGGAGGACGATCCCAAGCGAAAGGATCTCTTCGCCTCCTCCTCCCCCTCCCCCTCCACTGCCTCTTCCTCTTCCGCCGCCGACTACGGCTACGAAGACGACTGTAAAGCCGCAAAGCCTCGCCGCTTGTCGTCGTCGTTGTCGCTGTCGCCTCCTCCTCTCAGGCCCGACAGGTTCATCCACCTCATCCCCCTCCTCACGCTTCTCTGCTTCCTCATTCTCTTCCTCTTCTCCCACACTCCCTCACAGTCCGGTACGTTTTCGATCTCAATTAATCCTCTCGAATCGTCAAAAAATTCCAATTCTCTCTTCTTCTTCGTACCTTCTTTTTTAATATTCTGTTTCTGTTTCTGTTTTTCAGATATGGCTCAGTTCAAAGGATTCAAATGGCCTGCGAATCGTATAGGTATAGCAATGCCGAAACGCGTTTAAATTTTTTTTGCGTTTTTTTATATGTTGTTGTTGTTCTCACATGGCTTTTTCTTTTTGGTTTCTTGCCTTCTTCCCTGCAGATACCGCCGAGGACGAAATCGGCGAAATCAGCCGATTCTCGGAGCTTCGTAAGAGCGACGTTCTGGCCATTCGGAGCCTCAGGAACCTTCAGGAGATCCACAAACACGCTCCGGAATCTCGCCACCACCGAAAATTCGCCGATTTCTGAGCAGCATTTCTCCTGGTTCTTTCCTTCTTCTTCTTCTTCTCCATTTCCTTTCTCTGCACTCATCTTCTTCCCCAAGTGAGTTCGCACGAGCGACACCTCCACGCGTGGGAGTTCACGCGTGGACGCCGTTACCACCACCCTTCTCATCTTACCCCATTGTTTTAATTTGTTAAAAAGAAAAATCTCTAAATATAACACGAAATAATGGTGTAATATACACGGATATTCTCATTTTATAAGGTGTTCTACGTTTTTTTGGCCTTTTTTGGCGGCGTACGTTAGCGTGATTCCTTGAAGAAGGCGCTATTTTGCGCTGGTGTTTTAAGAGGAGGACAAAATGCAAGACAGCTGGATTTTTTTTCGTTCGACTTTACCGTTAATTAGTGCGCCCTACGATTCTTCGCTTTCGGGGTTTTGCCAGCCTGGAGAGGTCTGCTTCGTATTTACCGGGAGGGGGAATCGGGTGCTTGTAGTACCCACGACTCTTGCTGTGAACTTCTCCATTCTTCCCGTACGATGCATAAATTTCCGGCGATCGTGATCTTGACTACTTGCCACGTCATGGAAAGATAATGGCATTATTATTTTTTTTTTTTTGGTCATTTATGGCTTGTTGCAATATTTGTCGCGAGCTTTATAAATGGGAAATAATGGAAGATTCTTTCTTTTCTCTCTCTACCTCTCATCTTTGTTCTTGGATTCGTATACGTATCTTATTATTATTGTTTTTTTTTTTTTTTTGTGATGGGTTATGCTTTTCGCCAAAAGGAAAGTATAGGCTGTTATGAATTTACGCCCAAGTTAAGTTTTATTATGAGTGCGTTCTTTAACGTGATTACTAATGTTCCATGGCGTCTAGTGCCAGTAAAGTTCTTGCATATTGTAATATTCTATTAGCTTATAGCCTAAATTAATAGTTTAAACTAATATTCTAAACATCTTAATAGTTTTTTTTGTTAATATTATTATTTTTTAAATAAATTGTAGCTTTATGTATCCTTTAAATCTTCCAAATCAAAATAAAAATATTTCTTTAAAAAAAATTCTAAATTGGTTTTCGGGTCTCTTCAAACGTTGTGTATACTATTGTTATTATTAATATACCATTCTTACTCTAATTATTATTATTATTGATTGGGCTGTGATCAAGAGTATAGGACAAGAACCTACTATAGTTATTATAAAATCTATATTTTATACAACGTATTTTGTATAATTTGTTATTGGTATTGCTCATAATTTTATTTGTAAGCGGCAACATCTTTGTCCTTTTGATTACATAAAAAGGATATGTCTTCCCAATGTCATAAAGATTGGTGTGATGCATTATTATAATTTATAAACGTGTGAACTATCAATGTACGGACTATTCATCAAGGAATTGAGTCATTGAATATTTGATTCGTAAATAAATCTCGTAACATTTTTAAAACGAGCCTATACTCAATCATCAGCAATGTAAAGTTTTCATGTTTACAGTTTTTGTGCACAAATTATCAGTTTAAGTTTATTTGTCAAGCATTTTATTAAATTAAATAAGATATTAGTAATATTGATTACAATCATGTTTACTCTTATTAAATAATATAAAATTATCATATATTATAATTAAAAAAATAAAAAAATTATCACAATATAAATTTTTTATATTATATAATATTTAAACTACAATTATAGTTCTCGTCACATCTCTCG
Source organism: Artocarpus heterophyllus (assembly GCA_025403435.1). NCBI lineage: Eukaryota > Viridiplantae > Streptophyta > Magnoliopsida > Rosales > Moraceae > Artocarpus > Artocarpus heterophyllus. The sequence continues at coordinate 24,794,605 of CM046343.1, forward strand.
AACATATGTCGTTGGCTTAAAAATTCTAACACATGTCACGACATTGTAATGTGTAACACGAAGAAATTTGTGGTGCAGAAAGTGTCGGTGGGTTAGCGAAAAGCCGCCAGACCCTCCTTACCGTCTGGAGTTTGGGAAGAAGAAAATTTGAAAATGAGATGATGAGCTGGTGGATGGTCATGATCATGTGCAATGTCACAGGTGTCATCATCCGACGTGTAGGACAAGACTATGTGTCATCGTCTATTATATGCTTGTTACGTGGAAGGTGTTTTGATGATTAGGTTGTTCTTTTCTTTTCTTTTCTTTTTTTCTTTTATTTCTACTTTTATATTTTTCGTTTTTTTTAGGGCCAGCATGTTTCTATCATTATTGGAGCATTACGGGCCCTCTTTTTGAAGGGCCCACAGTCCCAGGCCCCAATAACTAAAGGTTGGATAATCTTTGTTTTGTTTGGAAATTAAAAGGAAAAAAAAGAGAAGGAAATTCCCTCTCTCTCTGGTATAAAAGACTCGTTTCGGTTGGCTAATAAAAAAAAAAAAAGAGATTACAAGGAAAAAATTCCACATTAACTAATGAAGAAACGTACAGGGTATTTGGTTAGTGGTGAGAATCATCGATAGACACCGTTTTTATTATAGCATATGAGAGCTTTACATTATAACAATTTTTTTTTTATTGTAACATATAAAAGCTTTACACTGTTTATAACTGAGTTTGTAGTATGAATCACCCTTAACCAAATTGATTTGAGACATAGGTCCATTTAGTATTGTTTTGAGAAATTTTGAAAATGTTTTTACGCATTTTTTAAGCAAAAATTATCCCAACAAATTTTTTATTTTTCAAAATAAATCATTTTTACCTATTTTAAAAATAGTACATAATTATCAATTTCTTAACTACTTAACGAGGACCGGTTGGTTGATTATTTTGTTTCTTATGTCGAGAGATATAACAACCACAAGATTTATTTTCCATGCAAAGTAACCTTATTATGGTATTTACTCGTCTTTTTGTCTAGCTCAGAAGTCATCTTTCTATGTTTGTGCCTGTGAGCCTTTATATGTAGTTTTGTATGAGAAAATTTTTATATAATATTTTAATACAGAAGAAAGAGAACCTAATTTGGCCAATACCTTTCTTTGCTTTTGTTCCTTTTCTTTCCCTCCTGTCTTTCTCTTTCTTGTATATATTAATACGACTTTTGGTAAAATGTTTGAATCTGAAAAATAAATTCAAAATATAAGCTAAAGGGGTCAAAATTATACTAAAATATATGAGAGTTTTATATTATAATTATTTTTTGTTTATAATATAGCTATTAAAAATTTCACATGAGAATAATTTGAATTGCATGGCTTAAACTGGTATGTCAAACGAAGAGTCAAATATTTGTTTTTCTTCCTTTTCTTATATGTGTATATATATTTCTTAGCCTCTAAACATATATTATTTTTGTCAATTTGAGTCACACTTTAAATCTTTTTATTACAATGTTTTATTTTAAAAAACAAAATTTTGAGAATATTTTCAACAAAACGAGCTATAAGTTTAAGCTGTAAACTTGAACTAACATCAATTGAAGACAGACCAAATGGATTTTGCATAATCTAATCCAACAAATTTAGAATTTAATATTGTTTCATTATTTCTTTCATTTGTTATTTTCCTTTTTATGTTTTGCTAAACAGACTTTTACGCGTGGTTTTTTGTTTTTGTTTTTGTTTTTTTTTTAGTTTGTGGTCCCATGTTAGCTCAGACATACGGTGGTCCCTACATCACATGTGGAGCTTAAGCACATCATCTCGTGAATAATTTGTTGACAGTGCACTTCACAGGCTGGTTTTCTATGGCGGGACCCTTAAAGCCACAAGTGGATGCCTGATATTAATCTTTACATTTTATAAAAAGTTCTAAAAGAAAATATTATACAGTTCCAGCAGACACAAGCCAAGTCTTAAATCCCCCACAGGCCAATCTGATAAACAATTTTTGGTTGTCAATATAATCGTATGCTCATATGATAATTAATTTGGTCAAGTTTAACCATCAGTATTGTTATAAATGCTGGACTAATATTAAAGTGTTTGACAGCATTGGTTGGTTAGAATCAATTGATTAAAGGTATTGTAGTATGTGAAAAGTTTATATTATAGCAATCAAAAGTTTTAGTTGAAACTGATAATCTCAAACACTATATTTACCAAGTGTTATGCTAAGGCAAATTCAATGTTATGTAAATCTATAAAGCATAAACAATTCAAAAAATACTGCAAGTGTCTTCAAGTATCTAGCTTGAGACAATTCCTATACATATATATATATATATATATAGCAGTATTATAGTTTTTTCAAAAGAACTGTATGTCCACCATAGTATGTAAAAGTAAGAAGCATAATATGATATGTACTGAGCATAGCACTCGCAATAAAAAAAGTAATTTAGTTCTTTGGAGTAAAAATGTATTCCTTAAAGAGTAAAAATATAATAAGTTTTTGGAGATATTTTTATCAATAAACAATTTATTTATTGTTTATATACCAAATATTGTCCTCTTTACGTTCATATTTGTTGAATGTATGTTAAGCAAACAAAAGTCTAAGGCTGTCGGTCTAAACCTTTAAGAATTGGGCATATGATGGACAAATTATGTGAAGACACGATTCTTAAGGTGACGGTCTAAATCATAAGATCCGCAATTGAGAGAATAAAGTTGGATGCTTTTATTTATGTAAAGATTGTTATGTTGTCTATATCCCTATTGAGAGATGGTTTATCTTGACCATCAAATGTGGACTTCATGAATAGAAACATTGGCACGTTGTCATAGGTGATGATTTATTGGATCGGGACATAAAGTGATTTGATTTAGATTAATAATTCTGTCTTGGCAAATCGATTCACTTTAGACAATTATTTGTATTATATCTTAATCCTGAGATGAATAGTGGGCCCGTTGTCTTGACTTGTGTCTTTTGGCGTACCAAATGGTGACACCCACATCTTAATAGTGGTATGCATGCCGGTACGTTGGAGGCATGACTCTTGATAGTGTAGACCTGTTATTTATAGATATGGAATCCATAGCTCCTCTTTAGGAATAGTGATTTTCTCTTATATGCGTTATCCTGTAATTGAAAAACTAGAGCGCTCAACCATTTAGATACATAAGTGTAACCGAATGATATACTGTCTTTGGATGGTAAGTTTTCCGATGGTGAGATAATGGAACGTAAAATAAAAATAATCGAGAAGGTAAGACAGCACTTATCCTTAAGCCAGTTATGGATAATCCTATAGGGATACGATACACTATGATATATCATGGAGACTTAGCTATATGGGCTTCGTAATTCTATATAGTTCGAGAGTGCAGCTTCAAGCTTTTAGTGGAGTAGCGTTGGAGTTGATAATTATGAAATGTATATCCAGGATATTGGGTTTCGTAATTATCGGGAGCTTGAACCATATATGTCTATTCGGTCCCCTTTGCTAGCTCATAAAATCCTGTAACAATACGGTGCGTTTTTCCAATAATTAGTGACTTGTGTCAGATTTATTAGATTGGTTGAAATTCAAAAAAATCAAATAATTCATGTCTGTTTATCGATTGAATTAATTTTGTGACAAAATTAATTCAAGATAAACTTGTTGAATTATTGGGATCGGATAATTTTTGTCTGTTTATCATTTAATTTAATTTTTGAATAAATTATATCAAAATAAAATTGTAGAATTATTAGGAATTCATTTATTTTCCTAGAGATTATCTAGATAAAGTTGTTTTAATTAGATAACTTCTCTATTGGGTTATTTGAATTAAAACTGAGACTTTATCCTATAGAATCTCGGGTGGAAATAAAAGATTCGCTGAGTTTTTTTTGGCAGTTCGGTATACCGATCCTCAAGTTCGGCCTGCCGATGGGGCAAGTTTTGCCTGCCGATTAGGCAAATCGGCCTGCCAATGTGTGGATAAAAGATTACGCGTTTTCACGTGGATTTCATCAAATATTTATCTGAATTTGATTCTGATTCAAATTTTTGAGACCTTATCTGAAAAGGACTGACCCTAGACCCAACCTCTATAAATAAGGAGTAAGTCTCATAAGTTATTTAGATCAATTGAGAGATTAAGAGTGATACTCTGCTGATGAGACTCTGAAACTTCTTAAGAGCTCTTGTTCACAAATCACGAACATTAGCTTTAGTTCTCTCAATTAGTTGGAAGGAGAGTCATCTGGAGGAAGAGCTGTACGTATGAGTCTACACTCACTCCGATCGTGGATAGAGAAAAACAAAGAAGACTAGTTGATTAAGGCTCTTCTGGAACGTTACCTCTCTTCACGGATTGCGGGAGTTCTTTAGTATTCAAAAGTTAGTAAGATTGGGTTAATTTATGCATATAACATGTCAAACTTGTGTTTTGAAAAATACTTTGATATAAAATTTTTAAAATTTTGCTGCGTATTATTTTTCCAACACTTAACATAGCACTCGTAATAAAAAAAAGTAATTTAGTTCTTTGGACTTTTATTGCCCATTTTGATATGAGAGTTTCTAATTGCCTTTATCTCTCAACTTCACTCTCTCTCTTCTCAAGGATTTTTTTTTTTTTTTTTTTAGCAACGATGCTAGCATAGGTCTTCTTAGTCAAGCAAGGAGACCACCAACACCCGCCATCGCTGATAATAGAATGTGGATGCTACAGATCTTTGAAGGGTGGAGAGAAGAGAGATAAAAGAGGGAAAAGGAAGAGGAAAAATGAAAGATTGGGAGGACATGGTGAAAAGATTTTGGGATAGAAGAGAATTATCATAGAAGGTTGTTCAAAATTGACAAGGTCCAAACCCATGCAACACCCAACACAACACAGCCTATTACAACTTGGATTGTGAATTTTCTTTTAGAAAAAATTACACAATACACTAGCTTTTTAAACAAATCTATTTTTTTTATGCTACAAATTTTAAAACTTAAAAATATGTCACTTTTTTTTTTTATATCTGTAAATTTTAAACTCTCTTATTTATTTTTATTAGACGTGTATGCCCTAAGGAGTAAAAATGTAATATGTTTTTGGAGCTATTTTTATCAATAAAGAATTTATTTATTATTTATATACTAAATCTTGTCCTCTTTACGTTCATATTTGTTAAATGTATGTTAAGTAAACAAAAGTATGAGACTGTCGGTTGGCATATGATAGACAGATTATGTGGAAGACACGATTCTTAAGGTGACAATCTAAATCATAAGATCCGCAATCGAAGGAATAAAGTTGGGCGCTTTATTCATGTAAAGATTGTTATGTTGTCTATATCTCTATTGGGAGATGGTTTGTCTTGACCATCGAAGACAGACTCCGAAACATTGGCACATTGTCATAGGTGACGATGTGTTAAATCGGGACATAAAGTGACTTGACTTGGATTAATAATTCTGTCTCAGTAAATCAATTCACTTTAGACAATCATTTGTATTGTATCTTAATCCTGAGATAAATAGTGAGTCTGCTGTCTTGACTTGTATCTTTTGATGTACCAAAGGGTGACACCCATATTGTAACAGTGGTACACATCCCAGTACGTTGGATGCATAACTCTAGATAGCGTAGACCCATTATTCATAGATATAGAATCCATAGCTCCTCTTTAGGAGTAGTGATATCCTCTTATATTAGTTATCTTGTAATTGAAAAATTGGAGCACTCAACCATTTGGATATATAGGTGTAACCGAATAGTATACCGTCTTTAGATGGTAAGTTTTCTGATGTTGAGATAATGAAACGTAAAATAAGAATAATCAGAAAGGTAAGACAGAACTTGTCCTTAAGCCGATTATGGATAATCTTATGGGGATATGATACACTATGCTATGTCATGGAGATTAGCTATATGGGCTTCGCAATTTTATGTAGTTGAGAGTGCAGCTCCAAGCTTTTAGTAGAGTAGCATTGGAGTTAATAATTATGAAATGTATATCTAGGATATTGAGTTTCATAATTATCGGGACCTTAAACTATATAGGTTCATTTGGTCCCCTTTGTTAGCTCACAAAAATCTTGAAATGATACAGCGTACTTTTCCAATAATTGACGACTTATGTCAAATT